>JAJIBD010008237.1:0-54460 GCA_021461705.1 Cryptotis parvus
TGATGAGATCTTTTTGAACTCTTTTGTTTCTGAATAAACAGAGTGCCCATGATATACGCACATGGGACCGGTCACTATAGGTATTACTGGTGCCGGCTCAGAGCAAATCGATGATGAACAGGAAGACAGTGATACAGTGATATTATACTAACAACTATACGTTATCAAAAACCAAAAGAATTTAAAGAGGAATAATCCAGCTCCAAATTACAGCCTATAAAGTAGAATCATTTAGCTTTAGGTTAGTACTACAGCAGCTTTACTATAGTGGATGGAAGTTGAGGATAAAATGTTACGTGCTTTATTTTTATTAATTTTTAGCTCTCTCTATATGACAACTCAAACTTTATACTTTTTAAAATCAACTCTGGTGGTAAATCTTTAAATAGAGAGTTTGAGATATAAGGTGCTAAACTATTATAATATTAAACACCAATATGTGGAATCTCTGGACATTTTTTCAGCAAGAAGGGAGAGAAGTGGATACTCAGAGAGCGTCTCAGAACAACTGGAAGAAAGTCAGAAAGGAAAATGGATCCTTTGGTTATTCATCATATTGTAAAGAGACAGTTGAGTATCCCATATGACAACTTTTCATAACTTGTTCATAGCCCTTTCCATGATTGACATAGAGTGGCCTTAGAGCAAGAAAGTGTATCAACAACCTATAGAATAAGTATCAATAACTCAGATGGGAGGAAAAATATCCCCGGAGAAAACCAGAAACAGGTTTCTGGTATGTGACTCAGTATTAGTAGTATATTTGTCTATGCTTGATCCCCGCATCAAAATAACAAAAAATGATATGAAATACTAAATAAAGTTAGTTGAAAGGGAGATCTATTTTCTTATATCCTTCCATTTTTCCATCTGTTGATATCTTTCCACATCTATCAATCATTTCTCTTCTGTGAGAAAGAGTATCTATGAAAACAAGTTTAATAATTTATATAACATAATTATTTCATTTTGTTTTTGGGCCACCTGGTGATGTTCAGGGGTGACTCCTGGCATTGTTTGGGGAACCAGACCATTCCTTTGCAGATATGAGTTGAACCCAAATCAGTTGCATACAGAGACAGCTTGCTGCTTTCCTCTCTCAGGCCAAAGAACATCAGTATTAAGGAAGTTTGGGCATGACCACTAGAGTTAGTTCATTTCACTTTTAGATATGAATACTTTGAATGATGTATCATACTAGAGAAAAGTAGATGACTACCACAATAATGTAGTTTTTGAGATTTCTCTAAATGATAAATGGTAAACTACTGAATCAAATCTAAGAGTATATCTTGCCAACTACTAGTTTTTTGGAAACATACAAATTAATGGTCAACTTCTTCTACCAGACATTCCATATTGCCGGTGCTTTGTCCTATCTTCATTTAGTAAACAATGGGGGTAGGTTGAATAATAGTCCCCATCGATTTACAATAAAATAGCATCATGTCTCAACATCATAAAAGATTTATGTTTGTATTCAGTGTTTATGTTGATAGCATCTTAAGTAACCAAAACACATTCGCGTTGCTAACATGTAGAGACAAGACCAAATGCGCTTTGGCAGAGCTTCAGAATAAAATTTAGAAGGTGTTTTGGATTTCATTACCACTCTGGCAGTACATTTGAAAGAGTGTTACTGATATTAATGGCCTAGTCCTCAACCAGAGAATGCCTGAAGTCAGCAGAAAGTGATTTTTGCTCTGCTCTTCAACGTTAAAGCACAGGCCTCCTACAGTTTACATTGCCAAGTGCCTTTCCTGCTCTACAAATAATCCCATCCCCCCCTTAAGTGACTTTTAAAATGTTTAAATTCAGGGTAAAACCAGGTTATACACGGAGGGGGTTTAGTCACCTTCTTTTCTTCTTAGTGATTTATAGGATTGGTTATCATCAGAAGAGTAGTAGAAGGTGAATGAGAACAAGAGTTAATTTTAAATGGATACTTTTCCTCATTTCTACTACAAAATATTAAATCTCCACTGCCTCATGATTTTGAGAAAGTATTTATTTTCCATTTTGTTAATTTTTTGAAGACATGGATAAGTCCAAATAATGTTATGATGAAATGTATTCGCATCACTCCTTGTATTCGAAGCCCACATGTTTTCATGGTTTCCTTTCCCAAACAAGTTTTTTAATTTTTCCCTAGAGGGTCCTAAATCAACAAGTTATTAGATGAGGGAATGAAAGCTTCTGTTTCAGAAAACACAACTGCAGCTAGACAACAGAAAACAGATGCCAATTATTTGCCAATGGCTGCTGGAAAACAAAACATTTTATGACATTTACTTTGCCTTAGCAGAACTGCAGCGATGCCAAAGAAATATAAACTGGTCAAATTAGAAGCAGCTGGTTTGAAATGTGGAATCTTATGATTTAGAATTTGGTTCTATATATATTTGGTATTCTGTGGCCTTTTATACATAGTTCTTTAAATACTGATTTTACATGCAATGTAGTAGAAAACTCATGATTGTTGAAAAATACATAGAAATAATAGTGTAATTGATATATATGAAACATGTTCAATCTATTTTAATATATAATGCATTTCCTTCCAATTCTACTTAGTCTTTTATTTAGAAAAATGATCATTTCAATGTTTGCTACTTGGACCTGACTTCCATGACACATATTTTTATTTCATGCGAATGATTCAAATTAAACATCTCTTTTACACTGAATGCAGTTGAATTATTCATTGTTAATGTGATGTCACAAGCCATGTTAAGTATTTTCCTCTAGTAGTTAAGAGAGCCTTAATTTAATCACAATCAATATCCATTCAGCTATTCTATAAGTTCTCCAGAAATAGGTATCTCGCTTTTGAGAAATGATACTACAGAAATACCTGGGCTGACTTCACTGACTTTAGCTGATATTTCCTGCCAAATTTCACCTTTCATCAATTATTAGACTATGTCACACTAAAGACTCTGGTTCTATAAATAAAATCTGTTGGACATTACATGTAATGTGCACCATGCTCTTTTTCTAGTATTTTGAGGACAGTTTAGGGGTGTGAAGGAAAGCAATTAATGCATTTATCTGATAGTATAAAAAGTTACGCAGCAATGGTATTATATAACCTGTCATAAGTATTTACAGTACCTCACGGAGTGTGCTTGGAGACTGAGAAGTGAAGTAAACTGGGTGATATCACTGAGTGCTGCTTGAAAATATAAGCTGAAAAAAGTGATGATCACAACTAACTTCGGGAATGTCATGCAACTATTTTAAAATGAACATGAAAATCCTACTTACAAATAGACTGACTCCAGGTCACAGTGGTAGAGCCTAGTATTCTGTACTCTCAGTCATGCCAGTATAGTGATGTAAAAGCAGCTAGTGAGGACTCTATTTTAGGGAGAACACAGATGACATGTAGTGGTGCTGTTCTTTAGTAGTCACTAGCAATATTCCAACCTCTTTATGTGGCTGTGCATCTAAGTTTAGTGAGTTAGACTGAGACTCAGAGAGAGAGGAGAGAGAGAGAGAAGTTTAAGTCTTGAGATGCATGGTCATAAATTTTGCTGTCATAACTTAAAAAAAGAAAAAATTTAACTATATCATCATCTATGGTCCAAAAAAGGCTAGTGCAAATAGTTCCAAATGCATGTTTTCTAACCTAGAAAACAAAAACAATCAAACTGTATATCTGGAAAACCACAAAATGTTGTAAGATATTCAATGTTTTATTCACTTATGCAACAGAATCTATAAATGGGTATGGGATCTAATTTTTTTAAACCCATTGCACACTAATTTGGCCTGCACTTAATACAATGACTGTTCTTATATTTCTTCATTACATTCCATCTCCAGTTAATAAAAGTATTACTATCACATCAAAACCACCAGGGACAATCTCACTTAAGTGAGAATTCTAGATAACATTCTTTGTAGCTTTCTTTCTACTCCATCACACTCCACAAACACCTGGGATAAATTCATTACTGCTCCTTCAGTAGATAAAAATGTTGGCATAGTTCCTATCTATCTGGGAGCAGCTGGCATAATCAGCTTCCAATTAGAGGGAAAGGGAGAACTTTAATATCTGTTAGAAATATTCAGGCTTTATAGGTATGTCAGATTAATAAATTCTAAATCATCATATTCTATTGCTATGTCCAGTCCCTAGTACCATTTTTCCTTTCTTCCACAAGACTGACCTTCCCTGCAATTCTTAGTTTAACTTTACACCCATGCTAAAAGCATTGTGTCTCCAAATTTGCTATAAGATCATAAAAGTAACCATTTGTCTTCTAAAATTTAATCAGTGATTGAGCTTAATAAATGTTATTGATCTATTCAGCTATGGAACTATGTCTCAGTTCCATACTGGTTTTTAGCATTCTCCATAAATGCTGCAAATTTATGGATAACATCACTTGATCACTTGAATCCCATTATTCATCGATTTGCTCAAAGCGGGCTCCAGTAACATTTCCATTGGACCTATCACATGCCAATGTAGCCCAATGGCATCTGGTTGATTCAGGAATATGAAGAGCCTCAAACTGTTCCTTCAGGGTCTTGACAAGGAAGTCTGACCATCTTGTAGGTGGGCGGCCACGTGATCTTTGACATCCGTGGGATCCAGTCGGTAATGGCTCTAGTCCAGCGGTTGTCTCCAAATCGCATTACATATCCAGCCCATCTGATTTTTGATGCCTTGGCAAATGAGACATTGTCCCTGATTCTGGAATAGTGACGGAGTTACTCCCGATTCCTTTCTCTCACTTGAGTGAGGCGTGATATTCAAGCATAGCTCTTTCGATTCCTCTTTGGGAGACCCGAATAGCATTCTCATCCTGCATTTGTAGGGCCCAGGTCTCTGAGGCGTATATTAATGCAGGGAGAATGGTGGAGTCGAAAGAGATGTGCCCGGACCAGGAGGTTCTTTGTCCTTTTTAGCTATTTCTTGATGCCTTTGAAGGCATTCCATGCCGCTCTCTTCCTCCTGCGCAGCTCAGGTTTTAGGTCGTTCATCATGTTGATTTCTTGACCTAGGTACACATAACTACTGCATTCAGAGATGTTTGTTCCATTGACAGTGAATGGGGCCTCTGGAACTAGTTCACTTTTCATAAACATAGTTTTCTTCAGATTCAGCTGTAGACCTATCTTTCCACATTCTCGGTCGAAGTCAGCCAGCATTTGTGCCACTTGGCTAATGTTTGGTGTTAAAACGATGTCATCAGCGAATCGGAGGTGGTGTAGTTGCCGACCATCTATCTTCACTCCCATTCCTTCCCATTCTAATTGTTTGCATGATATTCTCGAGGGTGGCGCTGAAGAGTTTTGGTGAAATGGTATCATCCTGTCAAACCCCTCTTTTCACATTAATGATCACTTCTTTGTAAAATGGTGAGATCCTCTTAATACAGCTCACGAGGGATCTTGATGTATTGGGTTTGAACACCCGGTTTGGCTAGGGCTTCCTTGACTGCTTCAGTCTCCACAGAATCAAAGGCTTTCTTTAAATCAATGAATGTGAGACAGAGCAGCAGGTTACTGTAACATATCCATCGTGTTTTTTAACTTCCAAAAAATTAGCGCCCCTGTCAATAGTTTATCTTTAACCTAAACATTTATTCATTTTAATTCTTCCTTGAGACTCCTTTGACACTTTAAATTATTCTAATTTCTACATAGTACTTACTGCTATTCATTTTTATGCTACATTATTCTTTTATTCTACTTCTATCAGTTATGTTTTTTATGCTATAATCATTCTGGATAATAAGTATTTTGTCTTATTTATAAGGCATTAGAATAAGTTTGGATGTGAGTCTAAATAATGAATACTAATTCTCATTTTCAAATCAGGGATGAAAGCATCAACTTTCAAAAATCGCTGTAGGGTTTCAGAATTCCAGATATTATAAATGTTGAGTAGTAAGAGTAGTTAACAAAATACAGTTCTGATCTAATAAATACAGGTATAAAAGTAACTATTAGATATAGGAGGAATATTTGCTATTCCAGATCCTAAAAGGAATCTAAATTCAAAGAGGAATAATATATTTCACTATTGCTTATACGTTAATTTGCTTTTACTTTTCAGAGAGGAAATTTGGAAATATGTATCACATTAAAATCGCTGTCACTTGTCACTTGTCTTGTCAATTGTCTCCATGTTGTTCATTGATTTGCTCGAGCAGGTGTCAAAAACATCTCCATTAGTTGGGAATGGGGTCTATTATTGTTACTGTTTTTTGGCATATCAAATACACAATGGTAGCTTGCTAGGATCTGCCGTGGATCTGGGTTGATCTCAGGGGCCCAGTGGGCCCAGTCTTTTCTGTCAGACCATCAACCATCCAAAGCCCATGGGGCAGAGTCCTGGGTGTAGACAAAGCCTTTCACCTGTCTGCCACCTGCTGATGCAGTCAGGCCTTGCAGCCACACCTGTAACACCTGAGGGGCTTATCACATTAAAATACACAATATATTCTCTTTAGCTAAACTCTCTACACAATAGCACTTTTCCATGCCTTAAAGCCATTTTCATGTAACTTGGGGGCTGAAGTGATAGCACAGTGGGTAGGGCATTTGCCTTGCATGCCACTGACCTGGGTTCAATCCTCGGCATCCCATATAATCCCGTGAGCAGGCCAGGAGTAACTCCTGAGTGCAGAGCCAGGAGTAACCCCTGAGTACCGCCAGGTGTGACTCAAAAACAAACAGACAGACAGACAGACAGACAGACAGAGAGACGGACAGATGGATGGCTGGACGGATGGGTGGATAGATGGATAGGTAAGTAAATGAATGAATGCATAAATAAATAAATAAATAAATACAATGTGTAACTTGAGTTGCTCCTATGGAAGCAGACATATTTTAACTGTGACTTAGGGTCCATTCATAGATAAAAAAGCTTGACATTGTCCAATCCTGAGGCAAAGCTGAGAAATGTCAAATTGAAATACTGTTTTAGGATATAATATCAATTGTTACTTTTACTCAGTCCTTTCAAAAAATATTTCTGAAGATGAGAAAAATTCAAAGATCCCTTCCCCCTCCATTTTGTCAAGCCTGGTGGCCCTGCCCAGAAGCTGCCCTGGAGCGACCAGCCACAGCATACAGTCTCAAATGCTGCTGGGAACCTGGAACTCCGCTTTCCCCAGGCTCAGCTGACCATGGGGCTCCCAGGGAGGACATAGGTTTTGGGAGTGGGCCCATCACCTCTGGGGGTCCTGGAAGCAGCCGGATGAGACTCCGCCCACCACACTGCCACCACCTTCGCTGTCGGACGCTGGGATACTACCTCACGACCAGATTAACAGAACAAAACCAGTTCGAACCCAGGAATTTAGCGTCTTTAAGATACTACACTAGTTTCCTCTGTTCTTTATTTCAGTGCTTATAAACATTGTATTTAATAGCTGCAATTATACAGACCAGGATAACTGTTTCCACTACCGGGATAATTTTGCTCCCAAAATTATGCAACCATGACATTTGAACTTATAAGAAACTTACAAAAGAGTACAGGCAAACCTAAGCAGTTAGCAATTGCCTTGTTGTAATAGCTTACAAGATATTTAATGCTATACTTAATAGAGTATATTGGTTCTTAACATATAATTATACAAAATAAATGATCAGATTAATAAATACATGTTCATGGATTTCAGAAAAGAACTAAATAATAAGAGATGGCAGAATAGTACAGTGGTAGAGCCCTTGCATTGCATGTGGCCAACCAGAGATTGATCCCCCGCCACATATGGTCCCCCAGCCCTGGCAGGAGTGATGCCTGAGCACAGAGCCAGGAGTAAGCCGTGAATGCTTATAAAACAAACAAGCAAAAACAAACCCTAGACAAGAAAAATTAGAAAAAAGTGCTTATCTTTTAGAATACACAAGCACAAATGAATGTTTTAAAAGTAAATATTATGTATTTAGTCAAAGCTTCATTCAGAGAATTTCCCTGATGTTCAGGAAAGTTTGGCGGGAGGGGAGCGATAGAGAGGAGAGAAAAGACATACAGAACCCACCAAGTAGTTGAAGTGTGGGAGGGGGTGGGAGGTGGGGGACATTGGTGATGGGAGATGGGTTTGGGTGGAGGGATGGGTGTTGGAACACTGTAGAACCAAAACTCTACATGAGCATCTTACAATTGTATGTCTAAAAGTGGTGTAATAAAATTTTGGGAAAAAAAAATAATAATAATAATAAAAGACCATAAAAGAAGAAAAATTCAAAGATCACCAGTGCCAGCTCTTTAGAAATCTATGCAGTAACAATTCTAATATTCATTAGAGTTAATCTGATTTTCATAGCATTTCTATTTAGCATGTTAAATGAAATAGGCAATCTCTATTCATAGAAAATTTTAGCTTTAATTAAATTCTTATATCAATAGAACAATGACTTTTGAGAAATATGACACATATTTATTATAGTATTTATAAGAGTGTTTTGTATAGATTGAGCAAAATATTTATTTCACTTGAATTCACAAACTTCTATAAACTTAAAGCTAATAGATAATGTGATGGAATCAGTTTCCATTAGTGGTACCAGGAAAGCGTTCCTCCATGAACATATGTAATCTGTATATAGTTTCTCTACCTTTGAGATGCTATAATTTGACATAACTATATTGTTCATTGTAACTAATTATAAGAGCACAAAATATACAATTATTTTAGCTAAATTAATTATTTGAATCAGAATAAAACTTCAAAATTACCTTACAGATAACTTTGTCTTCAGAAAATAGTCTAGATTCAATAACTTCAATAGCTTCCAGAAAATAGTCTAGATTCAATAAGTGATCAAAGCACTGTCAAAAAAAGTATTTAAGAGGCAAATATAACTTATTTTTAGATAATTACCATAGAGTTTGGTAGTAGTAAATTATAAATGAATTTTTTTATTGAATGGACAAAAGAATGAATGATATAGTGCTAGAGTCTTAGAAATTTTAGCAGAAGTTTTGTCTCATTATTGATGGGTTTTATAGTTTATGATTGATTCTAATACATGACTAATTAAAACAAAATAGTTTTAATTTTTAATATATTTTGTGTTATAGAATATTTATAAACCTCATCACGTAATATAGTTTTGCATAGAGAAATTCATGTGTGAAAATCTAATACCAAATATTTGTGTGTGATATTACATTTTATTTTACATTTGCATGCTTCAAAGTTCCTTCCATTCCTTAATATACATTTATGTGACCATAATAAAATAACCGTCATCCTACTCCCCCCAAAGCAGGACAAAATCTATTTTAGTGAAGATGATGTTCATATTTTATAATGGAGGCATCCCTAAAATGTCATCATTTCTTTTACACTTGAGAAATAAATTTTCAAAATAAAAATAAGTTCTAAAATGTTCCTCATATAGTAATAGTAATTTTTTGATGCTCTAATAGTGATGTTTTTCACTGAGCCTTGTGGTTTTCTTATAAGATGACCCCAAGATAATTCAATAAAATTTAAAATTAGTTATATTTCATGATTTCAATATTGGTGATAATAATTGACTTTCATTAAAGTCTGATGCACTCTGGTCATTAATTACACAGTCAAATTTTCATAATGAAGCTATCAATCTAATTGAACTCATGTGACTTGAATAGACCATAATCAATATAGAGAAGTTTTACAACTATTTGTAATTATAATCTGTTAGCTCTTTTGGACAATATACTTTATCCTGAATAAACGTTCTGGATCTGGAATATATTTAAAAGTACCATCTCATATCTTTCCTGAAATGTATATTGTTAAAAACTTAGGGATAATAATTTGCTTCTGACATCTATAAACATCTAAATGACTTAACCTGCCCAGTGGAACTGAGAAGTGCTAGTGCTTAGCATTCATTTACCTGGGACCAAGAATTGTATAGAGTTTCAATCTATATTTGAATAATTTTTTCTCTGGAACATTTGAAATCATCTTTCATTCCTGAGTAGTCAACTAAAATGTTATTTTGCTAAATAAAACACCTGAAGCTAACTGCCTCCCTTTCTCTATTAATTTCATTAAGATGTGTCTTGATTTATGACCATCACTATTTTCTCAAGACAGAGATTAATCACACCACTTTAGAGAATTTATTCCTTTAAGGATTAGTCCAATGTTATTCTTTAAATCTATAATTACATAATGCTCAACAATAAAAATTTTCCTTGATTTTGAAATCATCATACATACATTTTTAAAGAAAAATATATTATACTTAAATAAAATGATATACTTAAAGTTGGAATTAAATAAAAATGATACTACACTTAAAGTTGGAAAGGGTAATGCCAGTTTTTAACTCATATTTCATCATTTAATTTTTTATTACCAATTAATGCCACATAATATTTGGTGTAGATATGATTCTGAAAATCACTTTTTCATAAAAGAATATATTAAATAAAGCATAATTATTTTAGCAAATTTTATTTAAATGAAGATTATGTTTAACATTAGTTCCATTTTTTAAAGGTGTGTCTGCATTTTGTATTGAATAACCTCAATTAGCAGTCATTCTATTTAGTGGGGAGTAGAGGGGGATGACGATGTGGGTATTTATATTGAAGAGAATAAGAAACCTTGCACTCTCTTGCTCTTCACACCATAGAAAACATGTATAGTCAAATAACTTTTGTAAAATTATATTTCAGCTATGAAAAAAATTAGAATCTGGTTAATTTATGATCAAATATACATATAATATGCAAAAAAATGGGCCCACAAATTGAGATAGTACAGAGGTAAGATAGTTGTCTTTCATATACTAATCTAGGTTCAAACCCACATGGTTTCTCAAGCTTCACCAGGAGGAATTCCTTAGTGCAGAGCCAGAAGTAAGTCCCGCTGGGTATGAACTCTAAACCATAGCAAAACAAACAAACAAAAAATAACTAAACAATAAAAAATATGTTTGTGCCCTCATTTAGAAGTTGCATTAAAGATTTCTTCCACTTATATTGAATTTTATTCATGAATTTTAAAAATACATCTGTTGTTTTATTTTATTTTATTTTATTTTATGACCATCTTGTTAGGTTTTTGTTTTTGTTTTTTGCTTTAGGTCACACCCAGTAATGCTCAGAGTTTACTCCTGGCTCTGCGCTCAGGAATTACTCCTGGCAGTGCGTTGGGGAACATATGAGATTCCAGGGATCTAACCTGGGTTGGCCACATGCAAGGCAAACACCCTCCCCATTGTGCTATGACTCTGACCCCCCATCCTGTTAGTTTTCTAAGAGTAAGTTCATGAATTTTTCTCAAAGCAAATAGTTGTCTCAATATATAATATACTCACGACTAAATGATGTCTTCCTTGGAAGAGTTCATTTTTTAATTATGCTCTCACACAGAAGCAAAGGGAAAAAAGGGAGAGTATTACTATACAAAAAAAAAAAAAAAGTCTCTAGCTAACCAAATTAGAAAAGATACATAATAGCAACAGAATATACATTCCTCTAAAAACAGAGAATTTCACTGATAAATGGCATGTTTTGGCCAAATAACCTCAAGTTGTAATATAATAAAGATACTAATATATATATACATATATATATATATATTACATATTGGTTAAAAGATCAATAGACGGAGAGTTATAATATACTGTTTAAAGGGAAGCAATTTTATAAAGCATTTGCTAAAGCTCAGAGGATATATACATATATATCAATTGTGTTGTAGTTTATATATATAATGTGATATGTGATATTTATATATATATATATATATATATAAAACTACAACACAATTTTAATGGGAGCGTTTAATAGCCCACTCTCCTCATTGAACATAGAAATCAGACAGAGCATGGATAAGAAAACAGCAACCATAAATGAGGAACTGGAAGAATTAGTAATAATAAAACATAAACCACCAAAATGATGAAAACAGTTTCTTGTGCACATGAAACAATGTCCAGGATATCTCAAATATAGAGGTATAGTTTGAATGTCCCCAAAAATTATGCACAAAATAGAAAGCATATCACATATCTTCTTACACCACAAAAGCCATGGGTGGATAAATTAACTATAAAAAGAAAGTCAGTAAAATCTTTAACATTTGGAAAGCGAAACAATTAATCGTTGTGCCAAGCAATGAAATAATTAAGAAATAAAATGGAAATATTCCTCAAAACAAATGAAACTGATGACACAAATTATCAGAACTTATGGGTCACAGCAAAAGGTGTATCATAAGGAAGTTTATATTTTATGAAATTAGATAAGTTCATAGTTATGAAGTTATCTTCATACTTTGAGAAACTAGTAAATGAAAGCAACAGAATCTGAAAGCAAGAAGGAAGAAAGGAAAAAATAAAATTTAGAGGAGAAATTAATGGTACATAAAACTGGAATGCAAAAATTGAAACTTGGAGATGCTTTTTCTAATGAATAATTAAGATTAATAAATCTTTAGCTAGATTCATGAGAGAATAAAGAGGAAAATAAATAAATCTATTAAAACATGAGAGGGAGAAATTAAAGACTCACTCAATAATACAAAAGTTCATAAGTAGTTAATGTGAAAAACTTTATTTCACTAAGTTTTAGATAACCTAAATAGATGAATTTCTATAACCTTAAAATCTCTGATATTAAACCATGAAGAATTCAAACACCTAATAAATTTATTACAAGGACTTTGAAATAATAGTTAAAAATCTCCCCAAGAATAAAAGTTCAGATACATATTCACTAATTAGTTCTAACAAATATTTAAAGAGGACATTATTGTATCCAAAATTACTCTAAAATATTGAAGACATAGACTTTATTATTGTAATTTCTTGAGTGATTACACTCAGAAGTTTTCAGCAATTACTTCTGTCTCTGTATTCAGGAATGAGTACAGAGAATGTACTGGCAATGTCCATATAAAGTGCCATTGACAGGACTCAGTGGCCATTTGCAGGGCTGCCTACTATAATATCTCTCTAGCCCCAACAAATATGAATTTGTACTCACATACTCACAACTTCCATAAAACCAACATTTCTCTATATAAACAGCAGCCTTATAGCTAAAAATGAAAATTATATGCCAATAACACTAATAAACATTGATGCAAAGACTCTTGACTCAATAAACATTGAAACAAAATCTTGGCAAAAGTGAATACAACAATATATTAAAAGGACTATCAATCAGTATCAAGAGGGATATAATCCAAGAATATAGGAATAGTTCAATATGCACTATTTGATTAATGCAATATACATTTCAACAAAATACAAAAATAACATGATCACATCAATATATGCAGAGAAAGTTTCTGACAAGGTGGAATATTCATGGGCCAGAGCAATAATCAGGTAGGGTGCTTGCCTTGCATGCAGTCCATCTGGCTTCTCTCTCTGGTCTCCCCATATGGTCCCCTGCATACTAACTGGAGTAATTCCTGAGTGTAGAGCAAGGAGTAATTCCTGAGCACTACTGATTTGTCTCCCCTCTTTCTAAATTATGAGAGCATATATATTCATGATTTATAAAAATTGAAAAACTGAGCCGGACAGGTATGCTGAACAGAGACTCTCAGACATGGGGCAGAACTGCTACTCGCTCTCCCTGTGCCGCTTATGGGCACCTGGGAGGCATGGCAGGTTCTAGCGCTGGCCTGCCACCCCAGCAGAGCCTCACAACAAGCGAGACGGCCTCCTACTCCATGGGGGCTGCCATTTTCCACATCCTGACTTCCCCTCGTCACAACTCCACCCAGCAGACCAGACTATCACAGCCCACTCGCGGCCACTAACAGCCATGCGGTTCATCAATAAATACTTTATTTAGAGGTGACTACAAGAGTATGCCACCCGCACTGCAAGCCTGTCAAGCTGCTCGTGTTGTATTTGATATGCCAAATACCAGTAACATTTATATTAGGTCATTCCCATGACCTAATATAATGGTTTGAGGGCTCTTTATGCTCCTGGAGCAAGCGGATGCCTTTGGGTTCTACTAGCATGAGACAGGACATATGGAGATATTACTGGTGCCCGCTCTAGCAAATATATGATGAAGGGGAAGATTGTGATCATGATCTTGAAAAACTGAGCAGGCCAATCACAGGGAAAATGAAACAGCAATCAAGAATCTCCCCAGAATAAAAAGTACTGGCCAAGATTGGTTTACTGCTAAGTTTTACCACACCTTCAAAAGATTTACTTATTTATAAGGATGATTTAATATATCCAAACTAATGCACCACATCAATAAAAGTGAAGGTAAAAATATATCATATAAATCCACAGATAAAGCTTTCAACAAGATGCCATGATCAAACAAAAGCCATGAATAAAATATAGGTGGACCAAATCTTCGTCAAGTTTGTAATGGCCATATATAACAAATCTATAGCCAACATTTTTTTCTCAATGTGACAAACTAAAGGTATTTCCTCTAAGATAAGGTACAAAGCAAGGATGTCCATTGTCTCACTTTTATTCAATATAAAAATAGAAGCAATAGCAGCAGCAACCAATCAGGTAATGTGTTCTCCACAAGGCAGAACCTGGCAAGCTACTCGGGTCATATTTGATATGCCCAAAACTAGTAAAAATTATAGACCTCATTCCCATGACCTGAAGGAATGGGGCTCTTGATGTTCCTGGATCGATGATTGCCCCTGGGGTATACTAGCATGTGACAGGACATATGGAGATGTTACTGGTGCCCACTTGAGCAAATCAATGAACAACGGGAAGACAAGTGATACTAGTCAAAGAAAAAACTGTCAAAGGGACATAATTGGAAACCGAATAACACAAAGTAATTCTACTTGCTTGCATTTTTTTTCACCATTGGGTAGTATCTTATTACCAAAACTCAAATTATTACATAAAGAAATCGCAATAAAGCTTGTGGAAATGGAATAAGAACAGATTCTCTGCCCAGTGAGTTAGAATCAAGTACGCAAAGAAAAATCCCCAGAATAATAACCAACTAATTTTTGATGAAAAAGCTCAGTACATAAAATGTAGTAAAGATAATTTCATTAACAAATGGCTATGGAAAAAACAGGTAAACATATGGAAAAAATAAAGCTATTCATATCTCACACCTTGCAGAAAGCTTAATAAAAATAAAGACCTAGAGATCAGACTAGAATACATAAAATACATTGAAATATAGGCAAAACACTCCAAGGTTACACCTCAAAGGTTTTTAATAATGAATGCATTGGCATATAATACAAAAAATACAAAGTTAGATAAATGGGATCACATCAAATTTAAAGGTTTCTCATGATAAAACAAATGCAGCTGTGCTAAAACTAAAAGAACCTAATGGTGTGGAAGAGAATGTTCGCGTGAAATACATGAGATCCAGGGTTAATATTAAAGACATGTAAATTAGAAACGTAGTGAAACCATTCAGCTCTCATGCGTTGCTGGTAGGAATGATGCCTTGGCAATTTTGACCACGACCCCTTCACTGGTAGAGATCGCTGGGCCCATAGAGTTCTCTGGATCCCAAATCTCTGGGGACCTGGTTGTTGCTAGGAAGAACTCCCAATAATGCATGGTTAAATCCCTTTGGAAAAATACGGACGGTTTTCTTTGAAAAGTAAGAATAGAACTGTCATCTGACCCAGTTTACATCTACACTCAAGACACGAAACATTAATTCTAAAGACATATGAACACCATTATACATTGCAGCACTTAGCACAACAGCTCAATAGCTGGGATATGGAATCAACCCAGGTATTCAATAAAAGATGACTAGATAATGAAACCATGATATACATGCACAATTGAACACTATGTAGCTACAAGGATAATTAAATAATGTGATTTTCTGCTACTTGATTGAAACTGGAGGCCCGCATGTTAAGTGATGTAAGTCAGAAGGACAACTATCAGATGATTTCACTGATCTGTGGTGTACAGAATAACAGAACAATTAAATGCAAGTTATAAATTAGGGAGACCTATATTACTCTAGACCCTAGACTGTAGAAATAAGGACAGAAAAGGAGATGCAATAAAAGGGAAAAGAACAGCAAATAACAGGAAACCAGAGATTAGCATCTCAGTGGCAGAGAGGTAAGATATATGTATCTGTCTAAATGCAGAGCCAACAACACGTCAATCAGGAAACTCAAACTGTAATAACTAAAATTTTAAAAATGGGTCTGTCAAGGATGTAAACGAGTCTGGGACAGAATCTGGTTATATTGGTGGGGAGAAGGTCACATGGTAGTTGGTTTGTTGTTGGAACACTGAAGGCCTGGAACTTTATCATGAATAATTTTGTGATGTACTGTGTCTTTTGTTTTAATAAACTATATGTTTTTAAAGGCTATATGCTTTTATGAACATTTATAAAAAGTAAATATGTCTAGATAACTCTTAAATAAACTTGGCTAAATGAATATGCATTAAGACATAATGACTTTCTATAAGATAGTAACCTTATACGAGAAATACACAGACAATGTCATTCTTAATGAACTTAATTAACTGAAATTCTTCATTTTGAAGTCAGGTAGAATACAGGGATGCCTACACTGTTTACTACTATTCAATACATTTTTTGGAAATTCTAACCATAGTAATTAGGTGAGAAAGAAATGGAAAGAAACTAATTGGAGAAAAGTTAAGCCATCACTTGGCAGATGCTGTGATAAAAAAATATAAAAACAGGATGCCATAAAGACTAAACTTTTTGTTTATAAAAACAACTTCATTCCTCTTACTGTTTCCTTTTTATGACACACTTTTTCTGAAAACACTAGTCTGGAACTTTATGCAGGTATTTATGTACTTGCATTGTTTTCTCTGTTCTTTAATAGATACAAAATTTATGCCAGTAAGCAGTTTTGTTCACTAATGCATTTGAAGATATTTAGAAGAAAGTTTGATATGCAGTAAAACTTTCTGTTGGGAGAAAGATTTAGCAAATGAAATTTCCAGACAAGAGAAATAACTCAGAGGTTAGATGCTTGCCTTGCAACCACCTAACCCCACCACATATGGTCACACAAGCATCACCAGGAATGTCCCCTGAGCATACACCAGGACCAAGCTCTGTGTACTGCCAAGTGTGACCCCATGTGAAAAAAATAAATAAATAAAATTTTCATCTGCTCATTATTTGTCAATCTTCTTGATTAATTTTTCATTTTTTAAATTGTAGTATTTGACTAAATACATATTTTTAACTTTAAAACATTCATTTCTGCTTGTGTATTCTAAACGATAAGCACTTTTTTCTAATTTTTCTTGAGCATATAAATGCTGAAATTCTAAGAACTAATTCTAGAACAGAATCCAGGAGTACAACAAAGCTTCATTCAGAGAATTTCCTGGAATATAACAGAGCTTCTTTAAGATATACACTAGTTTCCTCTGTTCTTTATTTCAGTGCTTATAAACATAGTATTTAATAGCTGTAATTATACAGACCAGGATAGTTTTACTCCCAAAATTATGCAACCATGACATTTTGAACTTATAAGAAACTTACAAAGAGTACAGGCAGGGCCCGGGCGATAGCCCAGCGGGTAGGGCGTTTGCCTTGGCACGCCGCCGGCTCATGCCGGCCTGGGTTCGATCCCCGGCATCCCATATGGTCCCCCGAGCGCCGCCAGGAGTAATTCCTGAGTGCAGAGCCAGGAGAAACCCCTGAGCATTGCCGGGTGTGACCCAAAAGCCAAAAAAAAAAAAAAAAAAAAGAGTACAGGCAAACTTAACCAGTTAGCAATTGCCTTGTTGCAATAGCTTACAAGATCTATAATGCTATACTTAATAGAGTATATTGGTTCTTAACATATATTATACTAAATAAATGATCAGATTAATAAATGCATGTTCATGGATTTCAGAAAAGAACTAAATAATAAGAGATGGCAGAATAGTACAGTGGCAGAGCCCTTGCATTGCATGTGGCCAACCAGAGATTGATCCCCGCCACATATGGTCCCCCAGCCCTGGCAGGAGTGATGCCTGAGCACAGAGCCAGGAGTAAGCCGTGAATGCTTATAAAACAAACAAGCAAAAACAAATCCTAAACAAAATAATAGTAAATGTCAGTAATTCTTGAGAATGTTAAATATGGAGTTACACTTTTAATTACTTGTATAAAGTAATGATACATTATGAATAGATTAATATTCTGTCCCAGGTTGCACAGGTGGTTAAATAAAGAATTGGAAATTTGGTTTTAAATCCATCTGGGTGCAGAGAGGGCCCTTTCAATCATTTAGCCTTATTGCTTCAGCCTGTCCTACTCATAGCCAAATACCCTAAATCAGAGTACTCAGTCAAAGCATGTGCCATCTGTACATTCTGTAGCGTCCCTGTTCTACCAAAGTATTGCTTGCAGAATCCAGAGCAATCAAAAAGAGAGCTTGTTAATGATGCTAAGTGCATTTTGAATCCACATCCTTGACAAAAATGCCTGAGGAATCCAAACTTGGCAGATAATCTGAGCATTTCCAAGGCTGTTCCTGAAAGTAAGCCAGTCACTACAAGTGATATTTTTGTTTAAAATACTATTCATTAGTAGTCATCATAATCAATCGCTTCTTTCACATATCATGTCACATTTTAACAGCTGAAATCAGAAATAACATAGAGGAAGGTATTCCAACTTACTCCCACCAAACCAGAAAAAAAAATTAGTTCTTGGTCATGTTTTCATACCTCTAAAACTGTGACTTCTTTGGTAGACATTCAATTCTTTATCCAAAGTCTGTTTTGTATTTCTGTGTTGTTTTGCTTTTTATTTGTAGGCCACAACTGGTGATGCTCAGGGGGTTACTCCTGGCTCTGCAATCAGGAATAACTCCTGACAGTGCTCAGGGACCATATGTGATACCAGGATCAAACCCAGTCGATTCATAGGAGACAAGGCCCTACTCACTGTAGTCCAGCACCTGCTTTATATTCTTTATATTCAACTTTAGATATTATTTTCACTATACTGACTGCTAGAGAAGTTTAATTTTAAAAAGGTAAAAAAGTGTATAAAATCACATTACATTCAGTTATTTCAAAGTTAAATTTTGATTTTCTAGAGGAATATAATGGTACTTCTGTGTTTGTAATTTCTAACTTATATAATTATATTTAACTTAATTTTTTTTTGAACAGTATTAATTGCAAATACTTATATTTCATTAAATATTTTAAGCATTAGTCTTATTAATACCTAGTAAACCACCTCCTAATTAAGGTTTATTTAATAACATACTTTATGTTGTAATAATATATTATTATTTAAAAACCTTCAAATTTATAAAACATGTAGCACAGTGTATCTATAAAGTTGAACAAAGGTCATAAAACCAAAGAATTATGTTTAACATAAAGCAGGTTAACATTTAATGGCATTATTTATCTCCATGCTACTACATATCTTACAGAGAATGAGGAATATTTTTAACTTAAAGGTATTTTATGTATGCTTATTGAGTTATATGTTAAAATTTTTATTAGTGAAATTAAAGGAATAACTGGGTAAAGGACTAAATAATATTAAATCATATATTTTACAAAGGTGGGGTAGTGAGATATCTTTTTAATTATCATATTATTGAACCGAAATTACATATAGAGAATAGTCTGAAAAAAATACACATGCTAAATGACAATATTCAACTCTCTACCATGGGAAAATGTGCTTGTGAAGGGAAATGCCAAGTTTGAAAGCCACACCCATGTGCTATGGAGCGCACATCTGCTCAATACAAGTCCTGCCAAAATCTGCAGGTGTGAAAATGCTAGTAGCACACACAAAATGATAGAAATGGAGACAAATTATCTTTAGAAATGTACTAATATTCCTAAATTTTGTGAATCCTGCACTCATGCAAATAACATTGTACTTTACCTCTTACTATGTTATATATGGTGTTTTGTTAAAGTCTAGAAATGAACAATAAAAATCACTCTCTCCATGATCAAAAGAACACAAATGACCAGCCTGCTATCTTTTCAATTCTCCTGGGAAATACATATAGAGAATACCACCATCTTCATTCTTTCTAAAAAGCAAATTATAAAGACAACTGTCACTAGTGACAAAAAAAACTTTTCAGAGACACTTAAAGGAAGGGTGCAGGAAACTTGCAGATATTACATTCAGACTCTGAAGACAATAAATTGCAAAGTACAGGTCATATGCCACTCATGTCACTCTTCCCAGGTCTAAAAAATAGCTGTGGAGAATGTTATGAGAATAGCATCATCAATTATTAAATATTGTCCCTGATAAGCTCTTCTCTTAGTCATGAAGATGGGCACTATATTGAACAGTGATTTGCTATCATACCAAAATATATTGTTTTCGAGTGTGATCTGCACATATTTGATTATGTTCTTAAAATTTTTAACAAATATAACATTCTAGTAAATAATACAATTTAAACTCAAAATTGTTCTAAAAATAATATAGTTCATATTATCGCAACACTTTAATGGAATAGTCTACTTATTTACTTTCTGAACGATACTATGAGGTAGACCATCAGATTGATGAGTTAGAAGAAAATGTATAGGTTTGCCAGGAGTGATACACCTATAAATGAAAGTGGCCACACTGAAAAGCAAGTATTCATTTTATTCTTATTTTGGAATTCCTTTTTGCACTATGTATCTGTTTTTATAATGCATTATTGAATCTCTCACAGATAAATTAGCTAGTAGTACACAAAGTCATCAGTTTGGCTGCACCCCACAAATTTATATTTTTTTATTTAAATGACCACAGGCTATACACAGTACGGTAATTCATTCACTATATAAATCTATTAATCAATAAACTTAGCTATCTGAATTTAGAAAAGAAGTTTGATAGGTGACTAAATAAATAACTAAAAATATGTAGTTAGTCACTTGTTTATACAGACCCAGTAGCCACAATTATCTACCTATTTGAAAGGTTCCTAGAGCTTCAGAAAGTATCTCAGAATTTTTGCCCATTGCTTTATAGTCTGCTCTCCTGGTTTTACTACTCTTCTTTTAAGTAGACAAATCATATTGGATATAAGACCCTCTCTGATCTAATCTGATGTCACCCTAACTTAACTAAATATATCAGAACACATTGCAAGTCATACTCTGAGGTTGTAGGTTAACAGGAAGTATGAAGGGCCAATCCAGTAGACATTCTTTGCCAGATTCCTATAGAAATTTTGCCTGCCTTTCACAGTACTATAGTATAGGAACTTTATCACCTTTTCAGAAGTTATTGAAACTTTGTAACATTACAGAGGTTATTTTTCAATTTTCCTTAATTTACAGCATTGGAAGTCTAAGTAATTATTTTAAAGTATCATTTTTAAAAAGGGAGCAACTTTATGGAAGGAAAATTTACTATTATACACATACCTTTTTAGAACTTATTTTAACTTCCTCAAATTTTTCCCCAAATCCCAAAATTCTAAAACCTTTCTAGTCTTCTACATATAATAATTTGAAAAATGTTCAGAATAAACAAAAAGTACATGAACATATCAATATCCTGGTTTCTTCTTTTCCTCTTTCATTTTTTTTAATTGGATTACTGTGAGTCACAAAGTTCTCAACTTATTCATGACTGAATTTTTAGGCAGGCAATATTCCAAAACCAAACCCTTCACCAGTGTCCACTTCTCGCCTCCAATGTCTGCAATTACATTACCCCTCGGTCCTACCGATCCTGCCTCTATGGTAGGTACTTGTATCTCCTTTCAAAAATCAATAGGTTGGTCTATGAATTACTAATAAAAGTATGTTTCATGTCAATTTACGTTAGACATACATTAGGCATAAATGAAAAATGAACTATTTTTAATAGCACAGAGATCTGGGTAACTTTTGTTACCATTATATAATCAGCATTTTTCTGGCTGACACATATACTATTTCATATCATCATTTGTTTGTATCTAATATCATATATATACTACCTATCTCAAACTTTGTGCTCTGTTTACCCCAATTGTGTGACAATTCTATGATATTTTCATAAAATAGGTTAAATATACTGATAAAATTGAATTTAATTGTCTAATAACTTCAACTTAAAGTTCAGCTTTCCTTCTATTTTCTACATGTTATCTTTAAATCCCAAATTCAAGTCTGAATTCAAATCTGTGTATTTGTCCATTTGCCTTTAATAGCAGAATTAAAGATTGTATTCCATAATTTTAAAAGTGCCTAAGTTTCTTAATGGGTACCTTGTTTCAATTTTAATAGCACTCAATCATAATTAACTGTGATGATGGTGGCTAAATTAGAAGCAACAGGCATCTCTGCAGGCAAGGAAAGGATAAGGGCACCTTACAAAGTGCCCTGTAGGTAACCCTAACCTAATTTAAAGCATGCCTGATATGTAGTCATAGGCCCTAGTAAAATGGAAGGAGTTTTTTTTAAGAATAAAAGTAGCAGTTGCATCTCTGCCCAGAAGAAATAAATTTGTATGAACATGGTGCTTTTCATTAGAAGATCAATAATGTATTTTGTTGGTTCCAGAACACTGCACAAAATCCACTAGAAGTAATCCCACTTCACGGTTTTGAGTGTGAACACTACAATTAACCAAAGGAAAAAAATAAATTAGTTTCTCTGAAATCTGAAGGTTTTCTAGTTGTAATAACCCAATTACAAATTAGCAAACTGTGAATAATCAGATTATAAAATAATCAGCCATGGAGAAGCAAGGGCATCAGTCAAAATTCTGCAGTTTTCTGTTTAGGTAACCAGGAAATGTAGGACAAATGGAAGTATCAGCAATATTAAACTGAATAATTATATCTCAGTTATCAAAAATTTTATTCTATTAGTCCTCATCACTCCTTATTTTTTAAAGACGTTAAAGAAAGAGTTTGTTAAAGACAGAGATATTAACACTTCTTCCTTCTGTTAAGAAGAGTTATGCCAAGTTAAAATCAATTTAAATACATATGAACTTTAATTTTTTTTATTTAGAAGAACAAATAATTTTTATACTATTCTAATAATTCCCCATCATGTATCATGGGCATCATTCATTCAATGTCAAAATCATTTCCTTAAAATTACCTAATATTTTATAATATTTATTAATTAGGTTGTTAACACAATTAATAAAAGGCATAATTTGGTATTCAAA
Source organism: Cryptotis parvus (assembly GCA_021461705.1). NCBI lineage: Eukaryota > Metazoa > Chordata > Mammalia > Eulipotyphla > Soricidae > Cryptotis > Cryptotis parvus. The sequence goes on from JAJIBD010008237.1 coordinate 23,084, forward strand.
ATTTTGGAATTTGTTTTTTATTACTTCCAGGAAAAATATGAAAATGAAATAAGAATTGTCTCAAAGATACATTAAGTATAAATCTTTTTGTTTTGTTTACCTTTATGTGGGGGAGCACAGCCAGCTTTACTTACGATTTACTCCTAGTTCTAAGCTCAGTGACCACTTCTGGCAGCTCAAGGGACATTATTTTGTACTGGGGATTAAATTGGCGTTGGCTGCATGCAATGCCTTAACTGCTGAATAATATCTACAGCCTGAAACTGTCTTTTTTTACTCACACTTTCTATAACTTTTGAGTACATTTTCCCCCTAAAACATGGTTTTCACTTTACAGCACTCTTTTTTCTCCTTCCCTCCCTCTATTAACCATGTGGTTAAGTGGTTAATTATCACTGTGGTCCTTACATATTTAAAAAATCAGGAAATATTAACAGTTCTCAAAATTGCTAATGCCCTATAAAACACAGAGATAAACTAGAATAGTTGCTGCTTATTCCCCAAACTTCCATGGTCATAATATTCACAGTAGTTTGTGACATTAAAATTTCTATCAGAGAAATTAAGGGAAACACAGGTATTGGTAAGCATAATAAAAATAGTCTAAATTAAAGATAAAAATGGATGAAAGAAATTCTGATAGAAATATGTCAAATTGGTGAATATTTAAAGAGCGGAAGAAACTCCAGAATCATAAAGAATATATGAAAAGAGGAATGAATTAATTTTCATTTAATACCAACATAATAATATACATAATAAAATTAGTAGCTATGTATAATTATAATCAGAATAATATTTTAATTAAAAGCTAAAGCAGGTCAAAATTGTATACTCTGAAAAACATCAAATATAACTTAATCACTTGATCACTTGAATCCTGTTATTCATTGATTTGCTCAAACAGGTGCCAGTAACATTTCCATTGGACCCTATCATGTGCCAATGTAGGCCAATGGCATCTGGTTGATTCAGGAATATGAAGAGCCTCAAAGCGTTCCTTCAGGGTCTTGACAAGGAAGTCTGTCTGACCATCTTGTAGGTGGGCTGCCAGGTGATCTTTTGACATCCCGTGGGATCCAGTAGGTAATGGCTCTAGTCCAGCGGTTATCTCCAAATCGCATTACAAGTCCAGCCCATCTGATTTTCGATGCCTTGGCAAATGAGACAGCATCCCTGATTCTGGAATAGCGACGGAGGTCAGAACTCCGGATTCCTTCTCTCACTTGAGTGAGCCGTGATATTCCAAGCATAGCTCTTTCGATCCCTCTCTGGGAGACCCGAATAGCATTCTCATCCTGCTTTCGTACGGCCCAGGTCTCTGAGGCGTATGTTAATGCAGGGAGAACAGTGGAGTCAAAGAGATGTGCCAGGAGCTGGAGGTTCTTTGGCCTTTTAGTTATTTCTTCAATGCCTTTGAAGGCATTCCATGCCGCTCTCTTCCTCCTGCGCAGCTCAGGTTTTAGGTCGTTCATCATGTTGATTTCTCGACCTAGGTACACATAACTGCTGCATTCAGAGATGTTTGTTCCATTGAGAGTGAATGGGGCCTCAGGAACTAGTTCATTTTTCATGAACATTTTTTTCTTTAGATTCAGTTGTAGACCTATCTTTCCACATTCTCGGTTGAAGTCAGTCAGCATTTGTGCCGCTTGGCTAATGTTTGGTGTTATTAGAATGATGAAGTCAGCAAAGCGGAGGTGGTGTAGTTGCCGACCATCTATCTTCACTCCCATTCCTTCCCATTCTAATTGTCGCATGATGTTCTCAGGGTGGCATTGACGAGTTTTGGTGAAATGGTATCATCCTGTCGAACCCCTCTTTTGACATCAATGATCACTTCCTTGTAGAATAGTGAGATCCTGCTGGTGAAACCGTAATACAGCCCACAAAGGATCTTGATTTATTGGGTTTGCACACCCTGTTTGGCTAGGGCTTCGATGACTGCTTCTGTCTCCACAGAATCAAAGGCTTTCTTTAAATCAATGAAAGTGAGACAGAGTGGCATCTTGTACTCCCTACAAACCTCAATGAGCTTGGTTACCGTGTGGATATGATCAATTGTGCTGAATCCTTTCCGGAAGCCAGCTTGCTCTCATGGTTGTCCTTGACCTAGTGTTCTGCCAATCCTGTTCAGGATGACTCGTGTAAACAGCTTGTAGATGATGGACAACAGGCAGATGGGGCGAGAGTTGCCAATGTCGTGAATGTCTCCCTTCTTGAACAGTAGAACTGTCCTGCTGGTTTTCCATTGGGAGGGCACCTTGCATTTGGACAGGCAGCTTGTGAAGAGCCGAGCTAGTGTATTGATAAGTAAGGACGGCAGATTCTTCAGGTGTTCCGGTCTGACTTTGTCTGGATCTGGTGCTATTCCCTTCTTTACAGATGAGATGGCATGTCGGATTTCAGAAGGGAGAACGTTGGGAATGACATATCCATCCTGTGGAATTTGGTATGTGGGCAGGTGGATGTGGCTATCAAAGAGATCTGAGTAGAAGTCATGGATAATCTTCTCCATTGCCTTTCTGGAAGATGTGATAGATCCATCAGGGCGTCGGAGGGCAGTCATCTTGGTCTTATAGTTGGCGAAGGACAGGCGGGCAGTGCGAATGCTTTTCCCGGCTTCTGCTGCATCTTCCAGTATTTCTGCTCTTCTGTCTTTGAGGTCTTCTTTTATCACTTCTCTGCACCGCTTTGCAAGCTTGGACGTTAGCATTTGGTTGCCTGAGGCTCGTGCCTTGCCACGTTGGCAAATGAGCTCAAGAGTTTCTGAAGACAGGCATCCTTTTGTGTCTTTCTCTCTCTGGCATTTTTCGCACAATCATGGAGGTGCTGAACCAGTCGGTTGTATTCTTCATTGATGTCATCAATGATGGTATCTTCCCATGTTGCTGCAATGGTGCCAAAGAGTTCCCAGTTGGTGGTCGTTGGGAATTCTCTTCTTAAACTTTGCAGCCATTTCTCCCCCATTGCATGAAGTAGAATTTTGCACAAAAGGAGACAGTGGTCTGATCCTGTTTGGAATTTGGGGACGACAGCAACATCGGTCAGACAAAACCGTCGATTGAAGATGATGTGGTCAATTTCATTGTGGAACTGTTCACCAGGAGATTCCCATGTCCAACGTTTCGCTTCAGCCTTCTGGAACTGTGAGTTCCCATGAATGGTCTTGGTGGACATGATGAACTCAGATAGTCTCTCACCCTGTTCGTTCCATTCTAGGCCGGGTCCTGATGGAGTTCTTCAGCCAATCTTCTTGGTTCTATATTGGCATTAAAATCACCGACTATGATCTTGTAGAAGGTGTGATCTTTTTTATAGAACTCCTCCAGTTCCATGTAGAATTTCTCAATTTCATCTTTCTTGTATGTGGATGTTGGTGTGTAGACAATGAAGATAGGAATTGCTGGCAGTGGGCCACATCTCTTCAAGTGTAATCGTCCTATCCTGGTTTGTTAGGCATTCAAATGAATCAATGTTGACGGCCATGTTCATGTTGACAAGGACACCAATGCCACCGATGCCTCTTTCATCGCATGTTCCAAGGAACAAATCCTCTCCGGTGTCAAATACAGCGTGATGCAACTGGCGCCCCCTCCCCGTCTCAGTCAGACCAATGATGTCGTACTTAATCTTTTGCGCTTGCACCATCAGATCCTCGATATATGCTTCCGATGCCAGCATATGTGCATTGGAAGTTCAGACAGTCATTTTAGTCCTTCTTCGTTTTGTCAGCCTAGGTTAGCCAGTGAAATTTTATCAGGCACTGCTTGTTTGCCTTTCTTACTGCTGCCGTATTAAGGGCTCTTTCGGGGTCAGGAAAACAAATATTTTTGTTACTGGTTTTAGCATATCGAACACTATCGGACAGGTTGCCAGGCTCTGCCTTGCGGGCGCTATACTCTCATTACCTTGTGGGGGCTCTTTCAGAGGGGTGGGTAGAATATTCAATGTAATTTGGAGTTAAATCCTGTGGCCGCAGAGCGCCCGTGAGCAAAGGAGAAAGCTGGTATCTGCTCTGCCGGGTGTATCTGCATCTGTTGCTCAAGCATTCCTGGGCTTGAAATACTCTCCTCTGAAGGGTGGGTCTCTGCAGGGTGGGTCCTTGTAGGCTGGGTTTCTGAGAAGCCGGGCTGGAGACTGGCTTAATCTCTTGGGTGAGATCTTATGAGCCGCGGAGTTTGGATAGTAAAGATCACTGCCAGCAAGGTGTGGGGGTTTCTCTGGGTTCATAGGGATGGTGGACTAGGGCCAGAAGTTGCTCTTGTGCTCAGTGGAGTCAAGGGGGTTCAACAGGGAAACCTGGTATCTGCTCTGCCGGGTGTATCTGCCATCAAAGTCAAAGGACAAATTTGATTTTTCCTTTTTGATCACTTGATCACTTGATCATTTGAATCCTGTTATTCAGCTATTTGCTCGAGTCGGAGCCAGTAACATTTCCATTGGACCCTATCACGTGTCAATGTAGCCCAATGGCATATGTTTGATTCAGGAATATGAAGAGCCTCAAACCGTTCCTTCAGGGTCTTTACATAAAAAGAAAAAAAAACAAATTTCAAAAACATAACATATGCTTACATTAGAATTTATCAATTAATGATAAAAATAAAAAAGTTAAGTTACAAAGAATCACTTAAAAGATAAAGTTAGAAACAATATGATGTTAGATGAATTTAACAGACTTATCCTCAAAAAATTAAACGAAAAATAAAAGATTGAGAACCAGCATGAGAAATGTCAAAGAGGGGAAACTTTGGTTCAGATATGATGAATGTTTAAAACTAAAACAACCATGGTCCAGAGAGGTAATACCAATTTAAGCTTAGTACCTTGCATGTGGCAGACATGGCTTCAATTCTCAGCACCATATTTGGTTCTCCTTTCCCTAATTACTTAGTGTAGAACTAAAGTAGTTTTAAGCATAGCCAGGTCTGGATAAAAACTAAAAACAAAGGACCAATAAAGGAATATAGAAAACTATTGAAAAAACTTTTCTGAATTAATATCAAAAAGCAAAATCCTTGAACATCTATACTAAAGGCCACCATATGTATTGGTCAAAGTGAAAAATATTGAGATAATTAAAAAATAACTAGGCAAAAAGAGAACAGAAGAAATTATATTTCTATGTAAGCAAAAAAGATCAAGTCATAAATATGCTAGACTGTCATCAGAATTTTCCAATAGAGACACTTGATACAACAAAGGGTGATACATTTTATATATACAAAAGATTAAGTGATCTTATTACTTTATATCCAGGTAAACTAGTGTTTGTGATGCTTACACAATATTGTGCTCTACAAATTGTACTAAATATGAAATAAAGACCAACTTGAGAACACATACAGTAAAAAATCCAGGATCTTGCATATAATTAAGACATTAGTTACAGAGATAAGGAAGCAGTACAAGGGTTAAGGCGGTATGTTTATATGGCTGGTATGTTTGGTCCTGGAGCTACATAGAGTCTCTTCAGCATCCCCAGGAGTAACCCCTTAGCACAGAGTGAATACAATTAGACTGCACAAAAATTTATAACTGTATATTATCCATAAAACTAATGACCAGAAAATCTGAATAAGAGGAATAGAGAGTAGAAATGGTGTAGAGGACAGAGGAAGAAGAGAGAAGGGGAGAGTGAGAAAAGTAGAGCATGGAGGTATCTGCCAATGTCAGCATGGTGTAAGCACTGAGAAATATGAGGAAAGTGAACAAATATAGAGATGAAGAGTAACTTGCTGTTGAGTTTCTAGATAATAACTTAGAATATGAGATTCTCTGTTTCAACTATATATAAAGTACCACTAATATTATAGTAATTTCACTAAAAGTTATTCTAGTATATCTACAAGAAAGAACCAACAAAAAGGTAGGAAGCAGTTATATTACCAAATGACATTGCTGCAAATACTACTATTGGCACAAACACAACTGCGAAATAAAAAATATAGCCTAAATGATGGAATGATATTAAAACAGATTATAGAAAAATTCTATGGAATGTTTTAATAAATATATTGAAATAGCAGGTAATTGTTCCTGCAGTAAAATAATTACAAAACAGAGTCAAATCATATGGATTACACAACAAATATAGAATGTTTGACCTACTAAAAGAACAATTATTCAGACCATATAAAGAAATTGCATTTGCGTCCACTTTCCTTGTCCAAACACTCGTAAATAAATTTCAAATGAGATATTCCCAACTGAGACCTCTGGGGCAATTTTAGAACCAGATTTCAGAATTCAGATTTCTGGGGATGGGAGTGCCAGGTTATGCCCTAACAAAGTCCTAGGAGTTGCTCCCATACTCCAAAACCAAGACCATGCCTCTGGTTGGACTCTACTGTTTCAGGTGCTCCACAGAGAATCTAATGCTGAAAATTTCAGGTATACAAGGGTTTTGGGGATGACAACATTAAGTTTCCTGGGAGTTTGGATGTGTAACCTTCTACTACCTCCTCATACATCTGGAAGAGAAGTAGCTATAACCATACCTACCACATCCATGTAAGCTCATCTACAGCCTTGCTCCAAAGTCTCATAAATACATCTTGAAAGTGATCACCTAGCCACAAAAATTTCTTAAGAGTCTGTCCTGAGAGAGACCTACAGGGCAATCCCAGGTGGAGGGCAGGCCAGCTCCCACCCCAAAAAAGCCCTGGCAGCTATTCACATCCCAAAGTGGCCACCGGGTCATCTGTTTAAATATTCTGGATGTTCTGCAGTGACATCTAACTCTGAAACACTGATATCCCAGTTGCAGCACACAGATTGGATGGGATATAATATAAATCAACCAATCTGAATTTACATAAACATTAACACAGAAGGCTTCACTATCACTATCACTGTCACTATCTTCCCGTTGATCATCTATTTTCTAGAGCGGGCACCAGTAATATCTCCATATATCCTGTCTCATGCTAGTAGAACCCAAAGGCATCCGCTTGCTCCAGGAACATAAAGAGCCTCAAGCCATTATATTAGGTCATGGGAATGACCTAATATAAATGTTACTGGTATTTGGCATATCAAATACGACAAGAGCAACTTGCCAGGCTTGCCATGCGGGTGGCATACTCTTGTAGTCACCTCTAAATAAAGCAATTATTCATGAACCATGCGGCCACTGCCGGGCTGTGATAGTCTGGTCTCCTGCTAGGTGGAGTTGTGACGAGAAAGAAATCTGGATGTGGAAAATGGTAGCCCCCATGGAGTTGGGGGTCGTCTGGCTTGTTGTGAGGCTCTGCTGGGGGTGGCAGGCCAGGGCTAGAACCCGCCATGCCTCCCGGGCGCCTCATGAGCGGCTGGGCACAGGGAGAGCAAGTAGCAGCTCTGCCCCATGTCTGAGAGTTTCTCACAGAAGGCTACTTGAGCAATAACAGCTTAGTGTAACCTCAGGCAAAATTTAATGTACCTGTGGTGAAGACACAATTTTCACTATTTTTCTTGTATAGAAATATTTTTTTGGTCATTCTGTTAGCATTTAGTGCTAACATGCAATATAAAATAAATTATTGAGGACCTGCTATGAGGGCTTGAACTGAGGGTTGGTTGAGAAAATGGAGAAATTAGTGGAGGTAATATGACAGTGATGGTGTGATTGGTGTTGGAATACTGAATGCCTATAACAAGTAATCATGAATAGTTTGTAAACCACCATGTTTCAATAGTGTGGGCAAAGATTGCATTTGAGCATTTAACATGATATACAATAAAACAGATTCAAAACTGTTAAAAGTTTTAAAAGTTGTCACAAAACCAAGTTTGACAGACTGAGTAAAAGGGTCTTTTGATAGTAGCATGGCATTATAACTTTGATGGTAGGTAGATTAATGTTTGTACACAGGTAGAGATATAAAGCTGTAAGCCTAATATTTGTTAAATTCAACAGATAGGCATGTCTAATAAACTAGGCAAGAAAAGAAGAAAAACAAAAGCACAAATTTAGAAATGATAGGAAAATAGTCTTGAAACTAAAAAAATTAAAATATCTACATTTTGATGTTATATAAAACTAATTTGAAACCTAAATAAAATTAAAGATGTTTCAGAAAAAAAATCACTTGCCAAAACTGAAAAGTACAAAGAAATAGTTTAATAAATTAATTGCTATATAAGAAATAAATTATAGGAACCAGAGCGAGTATAGTTGATAGGGCTTTTGCCTAGCATGTGTTCAACCATGTTCAAGCTGCAGCATCACATATGGTACTCCGAGCACCACTTGGAGTAATTATTGTGCTCAAAATCAGGAAAACCTCTTTAGTATAACTGGGTGTGGCACCAGCCAAATAAATGAATAAAAACCAAAGAAGTTATAAAATAATGTTTCTACAAACATTGTACTAGAACCAATAATTTTCACTCCAATTCTATGCAATCTTAAAAGATAGATGGTTGGCAACTACACCACCTACGCTTCACTGATGACATCGTTCTAATAACACCAAACATTAGCTAAGCGGCACAAATGCTGGCTGACGTTGAGCGAGAATGTAGAAAGATAGGTCCACAGCTGAATCTTAACAAAACTATGTTCATGAAAAATGAACTAGTTCCAGAGGCCCCATTACTCTCAATGGAACAAACGTCTCTGAATGCAGCAGTTATGTGTACCTAGATCGAGAAGTCAACATGATGAATGACCTAAAACCTGAGCTGCACAGGAGGAAGAGAGCAGTATGGAATGTCTTCAAAGACATTGAAGAAATAGCTAAAAAGACAAAGAACCTCCAGGTCCGGGCACATCTCTCCAACTCCACCATTCTCCCTGCATTAATATACTCCTCAGACAGCTGGGCCCTATGAAAGCAGGATGAGAATGCTATTCAGGTCTCCCAAAGAGGAATCGAAAGAGCTATGCTTGGACTATCATGCCTCACTCATGTGGGAGAAGGAATCTGGAGTTCCTATCTCCTTCACCGTTTAGAATCAGGGAATCTTGTTTGCCAAGGCATCGAAAATCAGATGGGCTGGACATTTAATGCGATTTGGAGACGACCACTGGACTAAAGCCATTCAACCCACGGATCCCACTGAATGTCAAAGATCATGTGGCTGGGCCGGAGCGATAGCCCAGCGAGTAGGGTGTTTGCCTTGCAGGCGGCTGGCACATGGGGCCCAGGTTCTATTCCCGGCATCCCATATGGTCCCCGAGCACCACCAGGAGTAATTCCTGAGTGCAGAGCCAGGAGAAACCCCTGAGCATTGCCGGTTGTGACCAAAAAAGAAAAAAAAATCATGTGGCCATCCACCTACAAGTTGGTCAGACATCTTCGTCAAGACCCTGAATGCATGATTTGAGGTTCTTCATATTCCTGAGGCAAGCAGATGCCATTGGACTACACTGGCACATGATAGGGTCAAATGGAAATGTTACTGGTGTCCGCTCTAGGAAATCGATGAACAATGGGATGTCTAGTGATCTAGTGATCCATGTTAAAATATTCCCAATCTTTTTTAAAAAAACTAAATTATTTTAAGGTCAAAAAATAATCTAAGCTACTGAAACAGGGGTCAGAGAGATAGTATGTGCGTAAACATACTACTTGGCATGCAGATAATCTGAGTTCCATCTCTGGCACTAGACATGGTCTTCTGATTCCAGTCAGAAGTAACCCTTAAGTACAGAACCAGGAATAAGCCCTGAGAATAGCCAATTGTGGTTCAAAGGCACAAAACAGAAACAAACAAAACAAAATTGAAACAAAAAATACCCACAAAATAAAAATATAGTCAACAATAACAAGAAAAACTGAAACAAAAATACCCACAAAATAAGATAAAGTTTAATCTCCTTCATGACTATTTATGCAAATATTTTAAACATATATTCCAAGAGCATATTACTTAGAAACACAAATAAGATACTGTGCGTATAAATGAGTTGACAACATAGATTGAACTCACACTGATATTTGTAGATCTAAAGACCTTCAAGAGAGTTGAAAATGGTAAACCAGAACCAATCAAGTACCATACAGAGTTATTCTTGCAAGTCTCACAGGATTTAATCCACATATAAAGAGGAAAGTATAAATTTCCTTTGTGAATCCAGTACTTATAAAAGGAAAGAGAGCAAATAAATGTGAGAAATAGAACAGTATATGCTCCTGTCATTAACAATCTATGTTTATATGAAAGTTAAAAATACAGTAAAAATCTGCAATGCATAAGAAATTTCATGGTAGTCACAAAGAATTCTTCTACATATTTCTATAATGAAATATATTTATGCATGTGCAAATGTTCTTGATATGAAATGTAATTGGTTCCAATAATCTATTCCTATCTATGAACTCAAATATATGACTCTTGAGATTTATTTCTCTTGATGTAAAAATTGTTTTTATGTATTGACAAATAGAAAGTTCTAAACTGAGCAACCTGGACTCATAATTAAACTATTTAGACAACTAAATGTGATAGTTGAATTTATAATATGTAAAGATAGTGAGACAACTAAGAACTGAATAGCCTCTTAACAAGTTATCATGTATAGTTTTACTCATATACATATGTATGTATGTATGTATGTGTGTATATGTATACATATATATAACAACTATTAACTTTTAGAATCAACATTGTAGTCACTGCTTCACACAAAAAGGAGGAATTTCTCTCTTTGATTTCTGTAAATGAAGGTAGGTCTATAAATCCACATGTCATAACATCCTTGTATGGATATAAAATAAACTTATAATATAATATGGATTAGAGAAAAATATTATTCTCCTGCAAAACATATGATACAAAATTCCGACCAGGTAGAGACTCACATCACACGGACTGTAAGAAAAAAGTACAATGGGAGACATGGAATTCCTTAGTCTGAGAAAAATATTCAAACTCCAAACTTTTCCAATGTTAAATTTATTTTCATGAACACTAAATCTACATATTTATTTACCTAACTCCCTGCCAAATCATCCATTCTGTCAATCTACCCACATTTCTGAATGATTTGTATAAAAATAGAAAAGTGAATGGAAATAAAATCTCTGTATATCTATTTCTTTTCTTCATGAAGTAAGCAGTATTTCTTGGTTAAGAAATATGAACAAGTATAATATTGATATATAATGATTTAGGACTTAAAGGTACTAAGGGCACATGCTAAGTATTCTCCTACTTAGATATTATATGTAGTCAATGACACTACAAATCAAAAATACTAAACATTTTTAATAACTAGGTTAATAATCAAAGATGGAGAAAATAGAAAAAATATCACTTTGAAAAAGATGCCTTTCATTAATGACGAAAACATTTTATTTTCCCATTAAAACATCTTGAGGGAAAAATGGTTACATTGGTATACTCCAAGCATAAACACTGATTTAAACAGATTAAAAAAAACCTTAATAACAAATAAAATATTTTGAAAACTTGAAACAATTCCTACAAATCTCTGTAAGTTTCTTAGTGGGAGGGTACCAAGATGTTGAGTTTAGCATCCATGCTCTTGATGAACTGATTTTGCCAGACTGTTGTTTTAAACAGAGGTATCATAACAGCTCATAGAGGGGGGAAAAAAAAAGGCTAACAACTTCCACATTCTGTTTTCTGTGATGGAATCTTCTCTGAATATCCCCAGGCCACTGTTCTTGTTTATTTCTACAAAACAAGATTATTTTAGGTTGTGAGAGGAGAAAAGCTTCACTTAATGAACATCATTTGGAGAATACTTGTTGTGAGGTGTTTGATTCCGATTGATTGTAAACATCTCAGTCACCAGAGGCTACAGACTCACACACAGCCCCACACATGAACATATGAACTTGTTGATGAGAACAAATAAAGAAGCCTATTGTGTTAACCACTTTTGTGAAAAAACAAAGTCAATTACAGTTAATTCTGCATTGCTCATAGTACAGTTTGTGAAATACTGCCAAGCAATTGCTTAAATGCTCATAAACTTGAGAACCAAACACCCTGGGTTTTAGTCCAGGTTCCATCATTCACTAGAAAAGTGATCTTAAGGAAAGATGATTTATAAAATAGCTAAAGCTCAGACTGTTGTAAAGATTAAATAAGGTATTTTATGTATACCTACTTTAAGTTTGAAGTCCCAAGTCAAGTTTTAGTTATTATTAATAGAAGTCTTAGGGCAACTTTATATCCAATAAGTCTGAGATATCAACACTTAGAAAATGTAGTAATGGAAAGAATTTATTTATCCAACTGAGTGGCCATAACAAAGTACCATAGTTTAGCTGTATAACACCACTAGTTTATTTAACCATTGCTTGGAGTCTAGAACATCAAGACCACGATTAAGCAAAGTGGTTTCTTCTAAGGCCTTTCTCTCCTGGCTTATAGAAGCCAAGACAGAGGACAGTATATCTGGATTCTAATCTCTGTTTATGAACGTGCTAGTTGTACTCAATTAGTTTCCACCCTCAAGATCTGCTTTCAATTGAATTACATTTTTGAAGGTCCTGTTTACAAACTCAGTCACATTTTAAAATATAGAGATTAGGACTTTCACAAATAAGTTTGAATAAGCACAATCAGATTATAAAAAATAACAGCAGGATTGCCATTGATAAAGGACAAAGACAAAATAACTAGTGTCCCTGCAAGCTCAGTCAGGCAACACATAATACCACAGGTTATGTATAATTTTGATGGGCATTTGAAATCACTAATACCTTGGTGTTTGCACAGTATGACAATCAGTCATTGTTTTCTGGATATAGAGTTCATGAAAAGTCAGAATTTATTTTGGATAGGTCTCCACACATAAATGTATTTGTAAATAATAGGTGGTACTTCCAATATGAATGTAAATATATTAACATGTCTTAATATGCATTATTATACATATACATATTATACATATACATATACATAACTATACATATACATATACATAACATATACATATACATATACATATATATACATATACATATACATATACATATTATACATATACATTGATACGTATTATATGACCATTGTATATTAATGTAGTATATACAGCAATGCCCTTATATAAACAATACTTTATATGATATTGATGAACATAGTTTATTAATAATTTATGCATGCCTTTATGTAGAAGAGGAAAGGTTCGTTAGAAGGAACTGTCCATTAAAGTGAACAGTTATAAATGGACTCATATGGAAACTTACAAAAGCAACATATTTTTTTTCTTTTTTTTTAAATATTTTATTATACCCATTTCTTCTCCCCATTTTTTGATGGGGTTGTTTGTTTTCTTCTTGTAAAGTTCTACCAGTGCCTGATATATCCTGGATATTAACCCCTTATCAGATGGGTATTGGGTGAATATTCTTTCCCATTCTGTGGACTGCTTTTGTATCTTAGTCACTGTTTCTTTTGAGGTGCAGAAGCTTTTTAGTTTCATGTAGTCCCATATGTTTATCTTTTCTTCTAGTTGCTTTGTTAGTGATGTTTCACCTTTGAAGATGCCTTTAGCTTCGATGTCGTGGAGGGTTTTTCCTATATTTTCTTCAATGTACTTTATGGATTCAAGTCTGATATTGAGATCTTTAGTCCATTTTGATCTGATTTTTGTGCATGATGTTAGACACAGGTCCAAATTCATTTTTTTACATGTTGCTGCCCAGTTTTCCCAACACCACTTGTTGAAGAGGCTTTCCTTACTCCATTTTAGACTCATTGCACCTTTTTTTTTTAAATTTTTTTATTATACCACCGTGAAACATACAATTACAAAGGTGTTCATAAATGGTTCTTGGTAATACAGTATTCCAGCACCCATCCCTCCACCAGTGCCCCATTTCCACCACCAATGTACCCCCCTCCCCTCCCATCCCCCACCCGCCTTAATAGCAGGTACCCCAGTTTCCTCTCTTTCTCTATCTCTCTCTCTTTCTCTGCATCTCTCTCCCTCTTATTTTACACATTGTGGCTAGCCCTGCAGATATTTAGAGTTTATCACTTAAGTCTCTTTGTGTATATTCAGTGGTGAGTTTTAATCTGCCATTACCATTTCCCATATTTATTAAAACACTGGTATCTATATCCTATTAATGAATGCAGTCATTCTATATCTGTCCTTTTCCTTCTGACTAATTTCACTCAGCATGATAGACTCCATGTCCATCCATTTGCAGGTAAATTTCATAATTTCATCCTTTCTGACAGCCGCATAGTATTCCATAGTGTAGATGAACCACAGTTTCTTTAGCCAGTCCTCTGTTCTCGGGCATTTAGGTTGTTTCCAGATTCTAGCTATAGTGAATAGCGCAGAGATGAATAAAGAAGTACAGATAGTGTTTCTGCTATGTGTTTTTCGGTCTCTAGGGTATATTCCCAGGAGTGCTATTGCTGGATCAAATGGGAGCTCAATATCTAGCTTTCGGAGGAATGCCCATATTGTTTTCCAAAAGGGCTGGACCAGTCGGCACTCCCACCAGCAGTGGATGAGAGTCCCTTTTCCCCACATCCAGGCCAGCACCGATTGTTCTTGCTGTTTTGGATGTGTGCCAGTCTCTGTGGGGTGAGATGGTACCTCATTGTTGTCTTGATTTGCATCTCCCTGATGATTAAAGATGAAGAGCACTTTTTCATATACCTTTTGGCCATTCGAATTTCTTCTTTTTGGAAGCTTCTGTTCATTTCTTCTCCCCATTTTTTGATGGGGTTGGCTGTTTTCTTCTTGTGGAGTGCTACCAGTGCCTGATATATCCTGGATATTAACCCTTGTCAGATGGGTATTGGGTGAATATCCTTTCCCACTCTGTGGATTGTCTTTGTATCTTGGTCACCGTTTCTTTTGAGGTGCAGAAGCTTTTCAATTTTATATAATCCCATTTGTTTATCTTTGCTTCCATTTGCTTGGTCAGTGGTGTGTCGTCTTTAAAGATACTTTTCGTTTCGATGTCATAGAGCGTTTCTCCTATGTTTTCTTCGATGTACCTTATAGATTCATGTCTGATATCGAGATCTAGAATCCATTTTGATCTGACTTTTTGTGCATGGCGTTAGAAGGAGGTCTAAGTTCATTTTTTACATGTAGCTGCCCAGTTTTCCCAGCACCATTTGTTGAAGAGGCTTTCTTTGCTCCACTTAATATTTTTTGCTCCTTTATCGAAGATTACGTGGTTGTATATTTGTGAGTGCGTTTCAGGATACTCAGTTCTATTCCATAGGTCTACGGGTCTGTCTCTATACCAATACCACACTGTCTTAATTACAACTGCTCTGTAGTAGAGCTTGAGGTTGGGGAAAGTGATACCTCCCATCTTCTTTTTCCCAAGGATTGCTTTAGCTATTCGTGGGGTTTTATTATTCCATACAAATTGAGTGTTTGTTCAATTTCTTTGAAGAACATCATGGGTATCTTTATAGGGACCGCATTGAATCTGTATAAAGCTCTAGGGAGTATTACCATTTTGATAATGTTAATCCTTCCAATCCATGAGCAGGGAATGTGTCTCCATTTCCTCAGGTCTTCTTTTATTTCCTGAAGTAACGGTTTGTAGTTTTCTTTGTAGAGATCCTTTACATTCTTTGTCAGACTGATTCCTAAGTATTTGATTTTCTGCGGTGCAATTGTGAATGGGATAGTTTCTTTAATGTCCCTTTCTTCTCTTTCGCTGTTTGCATATAGGAAGGCCATTGACTTTTGGGTATTGATTTTGTATCCTGCTACTCTACTGTAAGAATGTATTATTTCTAAGAGCCTCTTGGTAGAGAGTTTTGGGTTTTCCAGGTATAATATCATGTCATCTGCAAATAGTGATAACTTGGCTTCTTCCCTTCCTATCTGGATGCCCTTAATGTCTTTTTTCTTCCCTGATTGCTATGGCAAGTACTTCCAGTACTATATTGAATAGAAGTGGTGAGAGTGGGCATCCTTGTCTTGTCCCTGATCTTAAGGGGAAAGCTTTCAGTTTTCCCCCATTGAGAATGATGCTCGCTGTGGGCTTGTAGTAGATGGCCTGGATTATCTTGAGGAAGGTTCCTTCAATCCCCATTTTACGGAGAGCTTTCATCATGAAAGGGTGTTGAATCTTGTCAAATGCCTTCTCTGCATCTATTGATATGATCATATGGTTTTTATTTTTCTTTTTGTTGATATGATGTATTATGTTGATTGACTTGCCGATGTTGAACCATCCTTGCATTCCCGGGATGAATCCCACTTGGTCATGGTGTACAATCTTTTTGATGACTCTTTGGATTCTATTTGCTAGTATTTTGTTGAAGATCTTAGCATCTGTATTCATCAGGGAGATTGGTCTGTAGTTTTCCTTTTTTGTTACATCTTTGTCTGCTTTGGGTATCAGGGTGATATGTGCCTCGTAAAAAGCTATTTGGGAGTATTTCTGTTTCTTCAATTTGCCGGAAGAGCTTAAAAAAGAATTGAGAGTAGGTCCTCTTTAAAGGTTTTGTAGAATTCACTGGTGAATCCATCTGGGCCTGGGCTTTTGTGTTTAGGGAGACTTTTGATTACCGATTCTATTTCCTCGATGGAGATAGGTTTGTTGAGGTATTCCAAATCTTCTTGTTGCAGACTTGGGAAGCTATAGGAATTCAGGAATTTGTCCATTTCTTCTAGGTTCTCTTGTTTCGTGGCATACAGGCTCTCATAGTAATCTCTGATGATCTTTTGAATTTCTGTGTTTTCAGTTGTGATGTCTCCGTTTTCATTTCTGATTCTATTTATTTGGGTTCTCTCTTTTCCTTTTCTTACAAGTCTTGCAAGTGGTTTGTCAATCTTGTTTATTTTTTCAAAGAACCAGCTTTTGGTTTCGTTGATCTTCTGGATTGTTTTTTGACATTCCATCTCATTGATTTCTGCTCTAAGTTTTATTATTTCTTTCTTTCTGCTTGGGTTGGGCTCCTTTTGTTGATCACTCTCTAAGATCTTAAGTTGTGAAGTCATCAAACTGTTTATGATGGCCTTTTTCTTCTTTTCTGATGAATGCCTGAAGAGCTATGAACTTGCCTCTTAACACTGCTTTTGCCGTATCCCACAAGTTCTGGTAATTCGTGTCTTCAGTCTCATTTGTTTCCAGGAATCTTTGGATTTCCTCTTTGATTTCTTTTATGACTTGCTGGTTGTTCAGCAGTGAGCTGTTTAGTTTCCAGGTGCTTGGTATTGGTCTCCGTTTTTGTGTACAACTAACTTCTATTTTCAGTGCATCATGGTCTGAAAAAATAGTTGGCACAATTTCTATCTTCTTGATTTTATGGAGGTATGATTTATGGCTCAGCATGTGATCTATTTTTGAGTATGTTCCATGTGCACTGGAGAAGAAAGTGTATTCAGCTTTTTGGGGATGCACCTTTATCAAAGATTAAATGATCATGTGTTTGAGGTTGGGTGTCAGGATACTCAATTCTATTCCATAGGTCCAAAGGTCTGTTTTTATTCCAATACCATGCTGTTTTAATTACTACTGCCTTGTAGTACAGTTTGAAGTTGGGAAAGGTGATGCCTCCCATCTTCTTTTTCCCGAGGATTGCTTTAGCTATCCTTGGGGGGTTTATGGTTCCATACAAATTTCAGGAGCGTTTGGTCAATTTCTTTGAAGAATGTCATCGGTATCCTTATAGGGACTGCATTGAATCTGTACAGAGCTCTAGGGAGTATTACCATTTTGACAATGTTGATTCTCCCCCATCCATGAACAGGGAATGTGTTTCCATTTCCTTGTGTCCTCTTTTATCTCTTGGAGCAGTGTCTTGTAGTTTTCTTTGTACAGGTCCTTTACATACTTGGGAAAGTTGATTCCTAGGTATTTGATTTTCTGTGGCACAATTGTGAATGGAATAGTTTCCTTAATATCCCTTTCTTCTGTTTCGTTATTTGTATATAGGAAAGCCACTGACTTTTGGGTGTTGATTTTGTATCCTGCCACTCTACTATATGCTGTCTATTGTTTCTAGGAGTTTTTTGGTAGAGAGTTTAGGGTTCTCTAGGTATAATATCATGTCATCTGCAAATAATGATAGCTTGACTTCTTCCTTGCTTATCTGGATGCCCTTGATGTCCTTTTTCTTCTCTGATTGCTATGGCAAGTACTTCCAGTACTACTTCAGCAAGGAAGAAATTCGAATGGCCAAAAAAACATATGAAAAAATGCTCATCATCACTAATCATCAGAGAGATGCAAATCAAAACAACAATGAGATACCACTTTACACCACAGAGACTGGCACATATTCAAAAGAGCAAGAACAACAAGTGCTGGCGTGGATGTGGGGAAAAGGGGGACACTCATCCATTGTTGGTGGGAATGCCGGCTGGTACAGCCTTTCTGAAAACAATATGGACTTTCCTCCAAAGACTAGAAATTGAACTCCCATTTGACCCTGCCATACCACTCCTGGGAATCTACTCTGGGAAACCAAAAATACGCAGCGGAAACACCATCCCTGCTTTTATGTTCATAGCAGCATTATTCACAATAGCCAGAATCTGGAAGCAACCAGAGTGCCCGAAAATCGATGACTGGATAAAAAAGCTTTGGTACATCTACACAATGGAATACTATGCAGCTGTTAGGAAAAATGAAGTTATAAAATTTGCCTATAAATGGATGGACATGGAGAAGATTATGTTGAGCGAAATTAGCCAGAAGGAGAGAGACAGATACAGAATGACTGCATTTATTTGCATGGCATAAATATATATGTACATATTATGATACCAATATCCAAGGTCAAGTGAAACATATATCAGGAGGTCTTGTCAAAGGTGGAAATTATCACAAACGTGTGGGAGTCAGAGGTTAGGTAAGACAGAAAATGGAACAGGGTGCTAATAATAGTCGAGGGTACTAATGCCAACCTAGAACTGAGCATTAGAGGCAAAAAGGATACACATGACAACCTTTTAATGTATGTTCTGTAATCCATAGTCTGGAAGGGAAGGAAAAGAGAAAGAGAGAGAAAGGGAAAGAAATAAAGAACCTGCCATGGAGCAGGGCTGGGGAAGGGGGGAGGGAACCGGGGATGTTGGTGGTGGGAGATGGGCACTGGTGGAGGGACGGGTGCTGAAACACTGTATGACCAAAACCCAAACATGACCTTTTTAATAGTAAAAAAAAATTTTATTATACCAATGTGAGATATGTAATAGAAAAGATGTTCATGTTTGGATTTTGGTCATGCAGTGTTCTGCATCCATCCCTCCACCAGTGCCCATTTCCCACCACCCCGATATCCCCAATTCCTCCTCCCTCCCTAGCCTGCCTCTACTGGCAGGTTCTTTATCTTTTCTCTCTCTCTCTCTCTCTCTCTCTCTCTGTCTCTCCCTTCTCTTGCACATTGTGGATTGCAATAGATGCATTTAGAGACTATCATGTGTGTTCTTTTCCCTATATTCAATGCTTTGTTCTAGGCTGGTATTATCGTTTGTGATGATTATCAGCACATTGTTGCTTTCTCCGTCTTACCTAAACTCTGACTCCCACACGTTTGTGATAGATTCCAGCTTTGACAAGAGCTCCTGAACCATGTTTTGCCTGGCCTTGGATATTGGTATCATGATATATATATATATATACATATATATACATATACATATATATATTTTTGTGTGTGTGTGTGTGTGTATGTGTGTGTATACACATATCGTGCAAATAAATGCTGTCATTCTATATGTCTTTTTCCCTTCTGGCTAATTTCACTCAACGTGACCCTCTCCATGTCCATCCTTTATAGGCAAAATTTCATAACTCGTTTTTCCTAACAGCTGCATAGTATTCCATTGTGTAGATGTACCAAAAAGTTTCTTTATCCAATTATCAGTTCTCGGTCACTCTGGTTGTTTTCAGATTCTGGTTATTGTGAATAGTGATGCTATGAAAATAAAAGTGCAGATGGTGTTTCTGCTGTTTAAGCAACATATTTCAAATATGAATTATTTAATATAGTGAAAAAAGAACATTTACTTCCACTATGTAGAGGATAAAGCCTATAAGATTTGAAATGTTTTAAAAGTGATAGTTCATAAAGAAATATTTCCTCTGTTTCACATATAACTTGTATAACAGAATATGTTCAAGGGCTAATCCTTGAATAGGCATACTAGATATGAACAACTTTTAGGAGAAAGACTGATTTTAGTTTTCATTTTGTCCTTGAGATTACCAACTATATATAAATGGAATCTGCACTATATATATGTATATAAACATATATTTATACTATAGAGTAAGCATGTATATACAAACTTTGAATGTACTTTGTCTATTGTCACTTTAATAAGAAGCTCTTCAGAATTAGAGAATTGTACTGGATTAGCGTGCGCCCTCAACCTAGTACAACTAAAGAATAAAATTTTTTGCATAATTATGTACAGATGCCAATATTAGTTTAGATAATTAAGCACTTACTGTTTCAAGGGTACAGAAACTATAGCTTTTATATAAAAATAATATTTTAAGTCTATCAGATCAATACTACTACAAAAGGCATAATATAAGACCTATAGTAGTTATATGATGACATACACTGACTTTACTATTGTGAGCATTATTAATGACAGGCCCCTTCCAAACCTCCCACTACTATTGTGAAATGCACATGATATAGGCTGAAGTACCATTTTAGGTGAACAGGTCAATCTGTGAGTGCCTACAGATCTATTTTCAGAAGTCTGTCTTTTTAAATGGGGAAATAGCAATAGGACGACATTGGGAAGTGATGCTATTTTTCTAAAGAGTTTACAAACTCATTGGAAGGATTCAGGTATGAGATAAATGTATTTTTTGATAATTATTATTATTACACTAGAGAATTAGAATAAATAGTTAAAAAACAAAAAACCTCTGGCTCCGGGCACATCTCTTCAACTCCACCGTTCTCTAGACATGTAATGTGATTTGGAGATGACTGTTGGACTAGAGCTGTTACAGACTCGATCCCCAGGGATGTCAAAAGATCATGTGGCCACCCACCTACAAGATGGTCAGAATTCTTCTTCAAGCAGTTTGAGGCTCTTTGTACTCCTGAAGGAACCAGATGCCATTGGGCTACACTGGCACATGATAGGGTCAAATGGAGATATTACTGGCGCCTGCTCGAGCAAATCGATGAATAATGGTATGTCAAGTGATCAAGTGAAGAGAATTGAAAGTGAAGGCCATTTAAAAAACTTGCTATAGATGGAAAGTTTACCCCTCTTGTATTTTGATAAAGAGAAATAACATGGAGCCACAAAATAACATGGATGAAAGCATCAGAAGACTTGCAATATGCTAGCAAACCATTGAGACAATATGCTAGCAAAATATTGAGACAATGTGAACGTTTCTAAGAAATAAGTTAAATGAAAATTTAGTTTCAAATAGCAATTTCCAAAAAGAATTATTGGAAATTATAATTTCTAATTATAATTTGGAATTATAATTCCAATTATAACTGTAATTTCCAAATTATTATTATTAGAATAACTTTGTAATTTTACCCAGCTTCTACCAATAACAATATTTTATTAACTGGAGACTTATTATTATTAAATACAGGAAACTAAACCAGGCTCAATGGTAAAACCTTATGTGCCTGGAATCCATGCTAAATCCTTAGCACTGCCAAAAACAACATGTTGAAAATTAACATTGTTATACATTTCTACTATAACTGCAGACCAATGTATTTATTATTTGGGTTTTGATGTCCCTCTTGCAGTGCTCAGGGTATAAGCTTGACTCTGCTATCAGATATCACTCCTGGTAGTATTTGAGGGTTCTTTTGAGGCTTCATGATTGATATGGGTTGACCATATGCAAGGAAATCACCTTACACCTTGTGCTATCTCTCTGTCACATTATAATATTTTAGTATATACTCTATATAGTTCATTCAAATTTTATCACATATCTAGGTTAATATGAATACTACTACTGCCAGAAATCAGAACTGAGACATTACCCCAAAGAAGCTCCTCAGGTTCATCTTTCAGTCACTTTCTCCTCTCTGATCCGTGGTGATCATTAATATTATATACATCATAGCAACCCTCCACTATCTAAAAGCCAAATATTTTTATTGGTGTTAACTTGGTAGGTTATAGTGTGGTCTAGGAATTCTATTGCATTTGATTTATATGGAAAATATTTGCTTTGCCTTACCTTTCCTTGCCTTGTCACCGAGGCCCAGACCCACCCACCCAGCCTCACTCTGCTTTGCCATGACCTGAATTTGTTATATATCCTTCTAGGTACATTTTTTCTTGGGGTCACTGTCATTGCCTCCCCTTTCATCATCGATTTGCTCGAGCGGGCCCCAGTAACATCTCCATATGTCCTGTCTCATGCTAGTAGAGCCCAAGGGCATCTGCTTGCTCCAGGAATATAAAGAGCCTCAATCCATTCCGGAATGAGGTCTATAATTGTTACTGGTATTTGGCATATCAAATACAACACGGGTAGCTTGCCAGGCTCTGCCATGCAGGGAGCATACTCTTGTAGTCATCTCTAAATCCAGCATTTATTGATCAACTGCGCGGCCACTTGGCTGCGCGGAGCGGAGGGCTGTGATAGGCTGGTCTGCTGGTTGGAATTCTGATGAGAGAGAAGTCCAGATGTGGAAAATGGAGGCCCTCATGGAGTGGGGGGGTCGTCTGGCTTGTTGCAAGGCTCTGTTGGGGTGGCGGGCCAGGGGCTAGAACCCACCATCCCTCCTGGGCACCTCGTGAGGGGCTGAGCACAGGGAGAGCCAGTTGCCCCATGTCTGTGAATCTCTGGACCAGCATACTGGAGCTGGATTTAAAAAAGAAATTTTTTCTTGGGGAAAATACATACATATATATGGCCCAGTATGAAAAGATTGGCTTCAAGAAAATTTATATATATATATATATATATATATATATATATATATATATATATATATATATCTGCCTCAATCATTTGAGGCCACTGTAATTTAAACGGTCAACTTTTAATTACAGAAATCTTTCATGCATAATGTTTAGATCACTTGCATAAATACCTTTTCTATCACTCTCAACTTCATTAACAACTGAAGGAGAAGGCTTACTTTTTTGTTTTTATACCTCCCATGGATATTCCTTGATAATTCACTGAAATTTCACACAAATAAATGTGCTTTGAATTGCAAAGTCTTCATCATAGCTTTAAAATGATGTGAGGACAAGAAAAAAAACTGGCCAATCCCAAGAGGTTTAGTCTAGCACTCTCTCAAAGCCTTCTGTTCTAAACAACAGATAGATTGGGCTTCATTAGTCTCTCAATGACTCACAGAAATTATGATTTCTCAATATCTGTTCACGGAAGGAAGGGCAAACTAGAGATCTCTTATATCTAGAAATATTATTTTGGCCAAAATCCATTTTCCTGGTTTCCATGTCACTGGAAAGATTCATTGTAAATTGTTCTTGGAAATATTCTTCCAGGATTTATGTATTTCTATCAAGTAGATATGAAAGAGATTGTTATTACTTATAAGCATTCTTGTCTATCTAGCAATACATAGACATACCTAGTTATACTCTTTAATACATGAGAATGTATTAGACTTTGAATAGCCATGCCAGATATTTTGCCTTTTTACTACTTCCATAATTAATCACTTGTTCATCGATTTGCTCGAGTGGGAGCCAATAACGTCTCCATTCATTGGGAATGAGGTCCATCATTGTTACTGATTTTGGTATATAGAATACACCAGGGGTAGCTTTCCAGGCTCTGTCATGGCACTGGGTTCATCCCAGGAAGGGCTCAGTCTTTTTTCTATGTCAGGCCATGAACCACCCAGAGTCCATGGGGCAGAGCTCTGGGTGTAGATAGGCCTGTCTCCTGTCTGCCACCTGCCGGAAGGAGCAGGCACCACAGCCACACCTGCAACATCTATGGGGGCAGAGTCATATATATATATATATATATATATATATTTATATATATATTATACATAGATACTGATATACAGGCCCTATGGAATTATTAATCTGTATATCAATACTAAAGTATACAATAATGGCTAAAAGTGAAACAAAAGTATCTCTTAGAAAAAGTTAAGTTTCTTAACAGGAGAAAGATTTAATAGATATGATATCATCTCTATATTGTGAATGCCAGCAACAAAACAGAAATACAATAAATGTCAGGCAGTGCTGGAAAATCATTTGTCAGCTATTTTCAGCTTCAGAGAGTGGAGTCAAATCTATGAGGTTGGAGTGCATTAAGTAAACTCCTGAAAGCTTTATCTAGAGTTTAACTTTGACATGAATATTTTGCTTCCCTAATATTCAAATAAAAGATGAGGAATCCAATTGTAAAATCATAATATAACTTCCTATATAGATCTTATTTATAATTTACTTTTGAAAATGTCTTGCTGCTGAAAAAAGATGAGCAACTAAATTCAACTTCAGAATTACTAATGTCTACCAACCAATTTGTTGTTTGAGGCTAACTTACTTCCCCTCTTTAAAAGGAAAACAGATAATGCAAATAAAAATACTCTCTCTTGAACATTGCATTTATTATACTTCTAATTAATAATGAACTTTCAGCAGTATAAGCAGGCAAGGAATTCTAAATTCATGGTTTCTGTGCCTTTTTGACATCTATTTAGAGGAAACAAGAATGCTAGATCCTGATAGAAATATATAAAAAATATGTAGTTATATGAAGAGAAACTCCAGATATTCAAACTAATATAGAAATGTGAAAAACCATTGCTTCAAAGCATAGTAACTAAATGTATGCTTTTAATAATTGTTTATATGCCTTTCAATATAAGTAAGGTGAAATAAAATGTCATAAACTGAAAATTAAGAACTGTTAGCTTGCATCATAAATAGCCCTCTAAGTGGTTGCTGAATTCTAATTCTCAACTACCTATTAAATAATGGTGAAATATTCTAGAACAGAAACCATTTTATTTTGATGTCTGAGATCAGGGCTTATTACAGTAGTACTCAGGGCTTATTCCTGACTCTGTGCTCAGCGAACAATCCTATATGGTCCTGGGGATCAACCTGGGTCAGCTGCATGCAAGGCAAGGACCCTACTGGCTATACTATCACACTAGCACTAGTAAGCATTTTCTTAAAGGACCAATACACAGCTGGTATTTTTAGACAAGGGGGAATAATAAATATACAATGTAAACTGATAAATATGAAAAATATTCATCATATATCATGGAAATGAAAGCAAAACAACAATGAGATATCATCACACGAAAGTGAGAATGGCTTCTATCAAAGGACTAAAAATGACCAGTATTGGCAGGGACTTGGTGAAAAGAAACTCTCATTCACTGTAGGTGGGGATTCTATCTGGATCATTCAGGACAGAAAACTGTGTGGAGATTCTTCATAAAAGTTAGAAAAGAGCTCCATTATTACCTGGCAACTG
The DNA here is from genome assembly GCA_021461705.1 of Cryptotis parvus. Classification (NCBI taxonomy): domain Eukaryota; kingdom Metazoa; phylum Chordata; class Mammalia; order Eulipotyphla; family Soricidae; genus Cryptotis; species Cryptotis parvus. Next base: position 48,436 of record JAJIBD010008237.1, read on the forward strand.
CAATTCTTTCCTTCTACCCCCTAAATACTAAACCATTAAAGTGAAAACATATTTGTATGCCTTTGTTCATTTTAATACTTAGTATAAAAGACAGGATTTGGCCAAACAAAAATGTCCATTGTGAGATATACACACAAACAGATACATGCAAACATTCACAAATGCTATACAGTTGTGGGGGGAAAAAATTAAGTGTTCAATTTATTACAATATTGGCAGAACTAGAGGTAAATAAATCAGAAGAAGGGCAAATACATAATGATCTTTCTGATCTGTGGAATATATAAAGACAAGAGTACAGACTGTACTAAGTGTGAAAAAACCTTTGCTTTGGATTGCAAAATTTATATTATCAAACATGGGCAAGAGGAATCTGTGAATGTGTACATATGATTATGCTGGGGGAGACAGGGAATGAAGGGGTAATAGATTATCTTGGTGATGGTGGGAAATAAATGTTTGTTTTGTTTTAATTTAATTGAATCTCCATGAATTGCAAAGTTACAAAGCTTTTATGATTGAGTTTCACTGTGTAATATTCCAACATCAATCCGTTCACCAGTGTCCACTACCCTCCACTAAGTTCAGTGTTTTGCTCCCAGTGACCCCTGGCTTTGTGTTATGCACCTTTTTATTTTTCCCTTTTTAGGCTCTGTAATTTACTAAATTATTACTGATAAATTACGCAAATCATTTTACCTCTTTTTCAGTACCTAGTCATTGTCCAGGGGACTACGACCTCTATCATTGTAGTCGAATAATAGATTTTAAACGAGACTGAGACCTATCAGCAGAGAGTTTGGTAAAGAGAGATGAGCTCATGGTCAATGGTAGTAAATGCTAAAGAAATTAAGGAAACTAAAGAATCAAAGATTGGGAGAATATTCAGTATTAAGTGGCTTGCCTTGTAAGTTTGAGACCTTGGGTGTGATGTCCAATATTGAACAGGAAAAAATAATAAACTCTTGATGGTTTATAGTAATTTTTTGGTTGCATATTAAATGCTTAAGCTCCTGGAAAAATTCAATACATCTTGTAACTTTATAGTAAATTCAATCTCATGCATAAAACTTTTCTTGTAGAGCCTTTATTTTAAATATGCTCAAGTGTTACACACACACACACACACACTACACACACACACACAATTTTTCCTTTGTAGAACCTCATTTTGTCCTCAACCTTCCCGGGAATTCCATGGCTGTGATTTTTTTTGGTTTGGTTGTTTAGCAGTGTGTCTTTCATCAATATCAGATTGACTGCCATTCATAATAACTAATTTTTCATTGAGTCGAAAAAAATAAAATGTTATCAACTTTTCATTTTTGTCATTATTTGCAAGGGGTGGCATTTGTGGTTACACCTGGCTGTCCTTAGAGCTACCCCCTAGGCCTGTGCTTAGGGATATCTCCTGGTGGTAGTCTTAGGACCACATGTGCTGTCAGAGATTTAACCTTGGTCCGTCACATGCAGCGTAAGCACCTTAACCACTGTCTAATTTCTCTAGTCCTATCATCTTACTTTAAAAATAAAAACTACAAAATAGTCACAAATTTAACATAGGAATCAATCCTCTTTAAAAAAAAGGAATCAAACCTTTCATATACATATTAGACTTCTATGTCTCACCTCAACAGAAAAGTAGAATTTTCTAATAAATTAATAACATGATATGATCTACATTTTGGGATGCAGTACAAATTCTGGCCATATGTGGCTTGTGTGAAAATCTTGTTTTTATCAAATCAAATCAGAAGATAATAAATACTGATAAAGTTACATTGACACATACAATGATGACTAGCACAAAAATTTATTCAAGTATTTTATATTATACTGATTCATAATAAATAATTACACTTGTGAACTTTTGTCAACAAGCTAGCAGTAGTAATAGCTATAGATTAGGTTTAAAATATAAATAAGTATTTTTTTAAAAATACAGTTTTGTAATTGTGTATCGCATGGTGGTGTAATAAAAAAATCTAGGAATCAAACTCCCATATGAACCACCAATGCCACTTCCTGATATCATCCTCCATATCTAAGAAAATAAGAAAAGACATTTCATTATAGCCAAGTTCACAATAGCCAACATCTAGAAACAATCCAGTATCCAAGAAAAATTGACTGGATAAAGAAACAATAGTACATATACACACTAGAATACTACCCAGCTACAAGAAAAGATGAATCATGAAATGTGTTACTAAATGGATGGATCTGAAGGCTATCATGATAATAGAAGTTAATCAAAAGGAAAAGGACAGACACAGAATAATATCTATTTTCTTATATGTAGGATATAAAGAAACACTGTATGGTTATAACAAATATCCAAAGGAAACCAAACTTGAGAATTGATCTTTGGTATTAGCCACTACAAGGGAATGCAGGCTGTGTGTGTAGACAGAATATGCTACCAGGGGTGGGGAAGGAGGGGTGACAGTAGGATGGAGGGAAGACATTTCAGGGAGGGTTTGGTGAGATTGTGTTATGCATGAAATCCTATCATGAAAGATATAAACCTTGATACCTACAATAAAATTACATTAAATTAAACATAAAATTAAATAAACATAAAATCTAAACAAATGGTTTGAGGCTCTTTATATTGTTGAGTCAGCAGATGCCATTGGGCTATACTTGCATGTGATAGGAACGAATGGATATGTTACTGGCGCCCACTCAGCAAATCGAAGAATGAGAAGATAATTGATAAGTGAAACAAAAAAATAAAATATGGATGTTTATTATTTTAGAAATAAGTTTATATTTTTTGAACCATATTTGAGCATTGCAAGAGAATTGCAAAACTGTTAGACAAAAGGAAAATACAGACTCTATAAGCCTTCCATAAAATGTTTGTTCTATACATGTATATGTGAAAATGCATTTTTTAATCTTTATTATATCAACTGTGTGTTTCATACCATTTGAAATATCTTTTCCATTACAACTAGAAAGTTGACATTAAAATCTCAATTTTCTTTCCATCCATCATTAATGGAATAATAGAAGCATTATGATTTCCACTGGCTTGTTGTGAGGTTCTGCCGGGTGGTGGGCCAAGGCTAGAACCCACCATGCCTCCCGACTGCCTCATGAGCGGCTGGGCACAGGGGAGAGCAAGGAACCGCTCTGCCCCATGTGAGGCAGAACCTCACAACAAGCCAGACGACCCCCAACCCACTCCCACGGCGCCGCCATTTTTTCCACATCCGACTTCCCTCTCTTCAGAACTCCACCCAGCCGACCAGCCCATCACAGCCCGGATCATCGACACCCACCCTGCCGCAGTTTCTTTCTCAATCAGGCCCAGGTATGCTGGTCCAGAGACTCTTAGACATGGGGCAGAGCGGTGTTCCTTGGTCTCCCTGTGCCCAGCCGTTCATGAGGCAGTCGGGAGGCATGGTGGGTTCTAGCCTTGGCCCACCACCCCGGCAGAACCTCACAACAAGCCAGACTGACCCCCCCCCACCCACTCCACGGGCGCCGCCATTTTCCACATCCGGACTTCCCTCTCTTCAGAACTCCACCCAGCTGACCAGCCCATCACAGCCCGGCTCACCCAAGCGGGCGCGCGGTTCATCAATAAATGCTTTATCTGGAGGTGTTTAAAGAATATGCCTCCCGCACGGCAAGTCTAGCAAGCTGCTCGTGTTGTTTTTGACATGCCAAATGCCAGTGACAATTATATTAGGTCATTCCCATGACCTAATATAATGGTTTGAGGCTCTTTATGTTCTTGTAGCAAGCCGATGCCCTTTGGTCTACTGGCATGAGACAGGACATATGGAGATTTTACTGGTGCCCGCTCTAGCAAATAGATGATTAACGGGAAGATCGTGATCGTGATGATTTCCACAAGAAGTGTATTACTATCATAATATAACTTAACTTAGATATTACAGGCAGGTATTTCCAAAGACAGATTTTTGCTCCCTCATAGTAGAGCTGGATGCTTTTAGTACTCTATTTATTTAAAGTATGCATAGTCCTTTCTAAATGGATATTAGGTATCATTTTGCTCCTGTATAGCCATTTGTTTACACTTTTAGTTATTCCATTGTGAAGATGATTGGGAGCTGATTATGTATGCTACTACAACTTCCTTTATGCCTGCAAGCACCTTTACAAAAGTTTTGTTCAATCACTGTAATTCATGAATAAGCAACTGATAATATACCAAGCTGAGGGATATAGTCAAATGATAGCTGCAAGTTCAAAACTACACCAATTTAAATCTTGATAGATTATTATCAATTCCCTTAGAGAGGTCCAAATTTTCTGTGCACACCTGATAGCCATTAAGCATGTCTAGCTGCCTAAACAGACTTTACTCAGTTTCCAAGGTTGATGGAATGCCTGTACTTAGTTGAGTTGATGACATTTTATGTCTTGCCCATTTTTCATCACCAGGGTGACACATGATTTTTCTAATTGGTTCAATATCATTCATTTTCCATTATGTAACCATGAACAAGAAAACAATAGAATGGCAGAAAACGGATTTGAAGTATAAATTTTGTGTTCTTTGAAATATTTTTTTCTTAGTATAAATGTCTCATCAAACATGTCTATATTATTCAAAGAGGAAATAGATCTTAGTGATATATTGGTGAAAATCATACATATGCAGAGGTAAGAAGTTAGTCCCCTAAAATTCCATAATACTTAAATCAATTATAAATAATAAAAGTCTAAAAATGGACACATAGGGCAAAAATAAAGTCTAATAAACCAGATGAATAAGTTGGTTAAATATTAGGGGCTAATATCCATAAGGAAAATAAATGCATGTTTTAGCACAAAAAGCAAATAATAAAGACAAAATTTAGTTATAATAGAAAGACATTTTTAAGATTAGTTTTTGTTATTTGTATAATCTTTGTCATCAAAGTTGTATCCCGACATATGTGAAAAAATTGTTTCAAAGTAGTAAACAAATATTTCATCAGATACTAGCATAGTTCTTTACTGTAAATATATTAAATCCTTTTGTAAATTGACATTTATTCCACTTAATCATGAAAGATAAAAGGATTTTTATAAGAAATAGTGTGTCAAAATTTTTAATTAAAAGGTTCTATCTCTAGACAAAGATAATATAAATACATATTAAATTAAAATAAAGCGAATTCTAAGGGATTATATGAATAGTTTTTTCTTTATCTATTTAGTATCTTTAGTACTAAACACAGAAAGTTCAAAGTAGCTACAATAGTTGCAATATAAAATGAAAAAATTAATTTACATCAGGAAAGAGTTTGTTGAAGTGGATAAAAAATCTATACTTACTTCAGATTGAAGGCTTCTGATTCATGAGGAAAACTGAGACTACTCCCTGATTTATGAAAAATATTTATTTCTGTGATTGAATAGAATCGTCTTCTTTGCCAGCAAAAACAGACTTATAAGTAGCCAGGAACATGTTTCTCATTTTGCAGCATTTCCTTATTAATTCTGCATTTTAGTTATCAGTATAAAATATATACTTTCATTTAACTATTAGAAAAAAAAAGAAAACTTTCTAAAATTTAGTAATGGAGAGTTCTCACTACCTTGAGCCATCTTAGAATTTAATACAGCCAGAGCTGACATGCTAGGGAAATAATCTTTGGTTGTTTATTTTTCAAAAGTATTTTAATGCTTATGAATGAGAAAGGTCACATGACTATCTTGAGCACTTTAGGCTTTCATTGATTCTGGATACTTATAAAAATGGTATCAATAACTAAGTATGAATTTAAAATGTCAGAATGGGCAACTGAATAGTATCTATCCTCGGCTACTGATGCTAAAAATCTAACATTGGAATGTACATGTTTTAAATAAGCAAAAAACAGTGCACATAGGTAACATATACACATATATGCACATTCCATGTAATTCTAGACTTATAGTGATGACCTATAAATGAAGATTCTTTTTTATTGATTTTGTTTAATTTTTAAGAAATTTCAACCATTTCCAATTTGATAATCAAGTTTTTTAATTTATTTTATTTTATTTTTTGATTTTT
>JAJIBD010008238.1:0-99299 GCA_021461705.1 Cryptotis parvus
CTCAAATGAATAACTTAGATGATGGACAACAGACCGTTGAGGTGATGGTTTTCAATATCATCAGATACCTCCCCTTCTTGAAAAATTTAGAACTATTCTGCTGATTTTTCTTTTGGAGGGCACCTTGCATTCAGACAGGCAGCATGTGAAAGAGCCGAGGCTGATTTATTGATAGTCTGGACAACGCAGATTCCTCAGTAGTTTGATCTTGTTTTTCTGGGCCTGTTCTATTCCCTTCTTTACCGATGATAAAATGGCATGTCGATTTTCAGAAGGAAGAGCGTTAGGAATTACATATCCATCCTGCAGAATATTGTATGGGGGCAGGTGGATGTGGCTCTCAAGAGGTCTGAGTAGAAGTCATGGAGAATCTTTTCCATTTACTTTCTGGAAGATGTGTTAGATCCATCGGACGTCTGTGGGCAGTCATCTTGATATTTTTGGTTAGCGAAGGACAGATGGCGTTACAAATGCTTTTCTTGCTTCTGCATCATCTTGGTGCTCTTCTCTTTGAAATCTTTGCTGTTGTTTCTCTGCCATGGAATGCCTGTGTGAAAAAAGCTGAAATGCATATCCATCAGTAAATTATTTCATTCTTTTTTGTTTCACTGCATTTGGAAGATAAATATACTGGATCATATAAACATTATTAAAATGGAACAAAATCCATCCTTAAATATACAAATAATCATGGGGGTTGGAGCAGTTGTTTTTTGGTATAGGTTTGCCTTATATTCAACTGATCTGGATTCTGGGTTCAAATTCACAATGCATCTGGTATAAAAACAGAAACCTGGGAGTGATTACTGATTATAGAGCTAGAAATGAGTGAACCTAAGCTTAGCGTGAGTGTTTCCGCTCTTCCTATATATGTGAACCAAACTTAATCTGGTAATAAATAGCTTTATCTAAGTAACAATTAAATTATTATCTTATTTTATTTGTAAACATTTTCTTAATAATATAGTAGTGTAGAATAGAGAGATGTAGCTTGACAGTAGAGCATCTATTTTTGCATGTTAAGGTCTTAGTTAAAATACAGGTACATAAAAATCAACTAGTCCATTTTAATTTTTATAAAATTGTATAGCAGTATTGCAGTGTGGCTCATGGTTCGACTGCATCAGTAGATGGCAAACAGGAAATAAACGTCTTTGTGGCTCTACCCAGTGACATGGATTAGTTGATGGTCTAATATATCAAATAATGGGCTCCCTTGGGTGAACCCAGAGTCACAGCAGAGCCTGGAAAGCTACCCAGGGTGTATTCAACCCCCCAAAAACAGTAACAATAATGGACCTCTATTTCCAATGAATGGATATATTTACTGTTGTCTGCTCCACTTACATCGATGAACAACTAGGAAGACAAGTGACAGAGACAATATAACAATATAATAAAATTGCTCTCTTCAAAGTCCTGTTATTCCCTATTTACTGCTGACAATTTTCTAGAAGAACAGGAAGGAATTCATTCCCTCCAAAACATTCAGACAAAAACATAGTTGCTGTGAGATTCAGTATTAACTATATGTGAATATGTTATAGTTAAAAGGCCACATTGAGGCTTTTCATTTATTACCTTGCCGCGCAGCTACTTAAAAGTACTATAAAACAGCATGTATTGTTTTTAAGATGACAAATCTCAAATTATTTTTCATCTTGTGTGCAAAATGAATTATTAGATCTTGCCATAACAACACATTTATTTTCTCTATTAATCAATTATGGAACATATATCTACTTTTATTCTTGGTTCTGCCATTAGGATATGGGGATTATGGGTACAGGATCCTTAAATATTAATTGATAAGCAATAGGGCTGGGTTCTAGTACCTCAGTTTAAAATGTGTTCCTATTCTTTCATCTTCTTTATCTTGCTTCTGTAAATTATATTATTTAATTACTCAATTTTGCCTCAATATAATCCACAACGTACTTTTATGATTTTGCAACCCTATACTGCGACAAATATCAAGCTATTAACTCCAACACATATCAAAATTTAATAAAGTCTGTTAAAACTATTCCCTGGACTATAACAGTTTAGTGCAAAGTGAGCATTAAAAATTCACATATTTTTTAAATCATGAAGTAACTGAATAAAAAATATGATTAAATGGACACAATAGAAAACCTGACTCTGTAATAGCTGGCAGGTCAGACTCTAAAGACAGGGACTACTTTCCTCCAATGACTCATTTTACCTCTCATGTTACTGGAAATAGCACTGAGAGTCTTGACTAATCTAAAGTTGCAATTCATAACCGGGAAACAGACACAAGCACATTATTATTTTACTTAACCTTCTTCTTATGGATTTTAGGCAAAAGTATGCCATAGATGTTTTTAATTTCAACAAATGTGAAATCTTGGTTGAGATCATATATAAACTATAGCCTTCCAAAAATGGGAGATAGAAGACTGAACATACAGGTTTAGTAATGAACAGGTGGTTTTGTGTAGGTGGCTCAGGACTTGGGTTTTAAGAATCCAGCTGGGCTCCTGGGAAGTAGGAACATAAATACCCTTAGGAGAGATTGCATAAAATTTGGACCCGACATAGGTATGTGCTTATTTGTCATTTTGACAGGTTGTATTCATAGGGGAGGGAGATTATATTATCAGTTGAGTATCTATAATCTAAACTAACATTGATCACAAATAGTAAATAGAAAATCAGATTTAAAATGCAGTCATTTCAGGTTCTAGAAAAAAAGAACTCAATATACAATATAAATATTTTTTGCTTTGTAAATGTGTGCACGCCAGGTTGGGGATTCAAATGAAATTTCCCATATTTTCCTTCAGTAAGTTTACTTCATTCTATAGAGATTCAAATAACAAAACAAACACTGCAGTTCTCCAGCCAGTCACACACAGATTCTGGATTGATGATAGTGTCTTGAGACTCTTTGTACTCTGACAGGGAATTAAGCAAGATGTTAAGAATAGAATTTTATCAAAGCCCAGCAAATACAGAAGATGAGATCTTGACAGAGATTAGGAAATGAATAAGGAATCACACAAGATATGAGGAAGGAATTTTACTAAGTCAAATAAGTTAAAAAATGCTTTACTACTTCTATATCTATAGAATCTATTAGATTCACCTAAAAGGTATAATACTATTGCACTTCTCAAGAATATCCTTGATAACACAGCTGGCATCAATTCTATTTATACAAAGACATCAAAATTATCATTGCTTATTTTGCTGTGTCGAAATTATTATTTTTTATCTCAGCTGCATAAAGCTTTTGTGACTATCACTAGTTTCCTGAAAAGAAATGGTTTCTCTATCCTGAGTAATTGTATCAAAATATTTCTCACTAGTTCGCACTTGCTTTGGTATTATTATTTGCATCACCCATGAAATCATTGCTTGGATATTACTCATGGCTCTGTACTCAGATTTTACCTCGTGGTTTCTAATGGACCCCGAGGGTGCCAGAAATCAAACCTGGTTTGACCATGGCAAGAGCAAGCACCATATCACTGTCCTATCATGCTGGACTATTGGAGGGGACATGTTTAGCTAATCTGGGAGTTTTGTTGTTTTGCTCACTCCCAGCTTAATCTTATTTAAGCCAAGGTTCATTCTAATGAGATCTCTCTTCTATGTAAACACTGCTAGAGGTGTAGCAGTTACAGAAGTCACCTTGATTGAATAACTACTGACTTATACATCTACTAAGACTTCTATGTTTTCTAGATTGGGCACAGCTCCTCTTTATACCCACTGCACAACGTGGGACAGTTAGAATTTACCAGGAGACTACCACCCTGGCTAGCTGAGACTATAGGAAGACTATAGGAAGGATCATACTAGTTTGCTCTAAGCAAGGCGAGTGACCCTTTCAGTACATGAGAACAAGATACTCAGAATCACCCTGGTGCAGATAATAATAAGGACCTTGTGGGTACCATCTAGATTACATGAAGCTCATGAAGTTAAGATGTATTACTTTATATCAGCCCCTCTCTCTCCAGTGTTTTACATAAGAGATAATCTCGGGATTAGTCCTTGGTGTAACCTTTGTTTATAGCTACAATAGGGTGTGGCACTACACTCTGTTTAGAGGTTCTTTGTTGGCATGACAACCTCCCGATTGGATTACTTTGGTGTATATAAAGGGGCTGACTTAGAGGCCCCTTCAACCTTTACCTTTTGGTTCCTCAGCCTTCAGCTTTGGCTCCTGCGGCTCAGCTTTGGCTTTTTGGCCTTTTGCTCCTTTGGCCTTTGCTCCTTCTGGGTAGGACTCAGCTCAGGTGACATCCTCTCTCTTTGGTAGGAGACTTAGGCACTATTGTATGGTCTAAGTTCGGACCAGAGCTAGAGTTTGTTCATTATATTGGATTGCTGTGGAAGAGCTTTTGTACTATTAAAAGCCATTTTTGGAACTACACCCGGACTCGTGAGTTTTCATCTTTCTCCCGGCGTCCTCCGAGGTAGAAGACAACCTCTGTCCTGACACTGTCGGGGACCCCGGCGACGTTCCCGACACTGGACCCTAGTTTTCACGCCACACTTGTCAAAGCGCTTCAGTGTAGTGAGGAAAAGTCACATCTTATTGTTGGATACCTCAGAGAATACAGTAACATATGGAGCTCAGAGGCAAGGGATGCTCCCAGTAATTATAGTATCTGTTGACCAGTGTAGTTCAATAATCAGAGGTCAGTAAGAATAGTCCAGATATGCTTAGGGGAGTCATGTGGTTTAGAATTTAAACTCAGGACCTTTAAGCTGCATAGAATTCACCCCCATTTTCTTGACTTTCCTTCTTTTTGTCATATTATATTACATATATTAGTAAATGAGAACATTAGGTGAAAATATTTTAACTTTGAATTAAGAAGCAGTATCTTAATGAATTGTTCAGTTTTTACATTAGCCAAGTAGATCAGACAGAAGAATGCATATTTGCTTTTGGATAATATATAAAATGAACTGGGGGTTATTTCAAATTGATATTTATCAATCAAAACAATCAGTGTACACTTTGTTAGTGATTTTTTTAATTCATTACAAATTAAAAAATAAATCCGCTCTTACATACATGCTAACTATAAAAACACCCAATTATAATGTGTCTGTTCTTGGAAGAGACAGATAACAATTTTTGTCTTCATAAAATTTCTTTAATTTCTCATAAACAATCTGGAGCATTTAACTACCACTTTTCCTCTTAGTTTCGTTTGATTTTCTCTTCCCTCCCCAGCACACTTATCTTCCTCCATTATAACATAAAGAGCAGCTCATTCTTCTCTGTTATATTATGTTTATACCTTGTCCTCTACTTTTCCTTTATGTAAGATTGCAGTGTGCTAATTGTTTCCTGTCTATCATACCCAAAGTCTTAACAACTTATCTTGATGTCTTATTTATTTTGGTCTGAAAACCATTTTATCCTCTTTTAACTTTGTATTTAAATGTGGGAGCGTAAAATTTATTTTGGGGGATACAATATTGAGAACTACATGAAATGTTTCCAGAACATTAGACAATCCAAAGTGATATATATTAATCAGCTACAACTCCTCAGCTTATCTAAGTTTATTATTTGCTGCACCTAAATTTATAGGATTTTAGAATAATCTACAATGTACTTAAAACATTTAGGCCATTAAAACACTGACATGTAACACGAAAACAAAATCTTTTTATTAATTTCATAGTACAAAACATCACTTGATCACTTAAAATCCTGTTTATTCATGGATTTGCTCGAAGTGAGCACCAGTAACTTTTCCATTTGTCCCTGTCATGCCAGTATAGCCAATGGTATCTGCTAGTTCAGGAATACAAGAGAATCAAACAGTTTGTTCTATGTCTTCGGCGAAGAAGTCCCACCATCTTGTAGATGAATGGCCAGGATCTTTTGATATCCTGTAGGATTCAGTCAGTAATGACTCTAGTTCGGTAATCTTCTCAACTTGCATTACATGTCCAGTCCATCTGATTACCGACACTTTGGCAAATGAGACAGCACCCTTAGCTCGATCAATCTTCAATGGAGGTCGAACTCTGGGTTCCTTCTCGCTTGAGTGAGGTGTGATATTCAAAAATAGCTCGTTTGATTCCTCTTTGGAGACCGGATAGTATACAAAAGCAGTATTCTGCTTTTGTAGCCCAGGCTCTCCTGCGGTGTATGTTAATGCAGGGAGAACAATGGAGTCCCAAGAGATGTGCCTGGAGCGAGAAGTTCTTTGTCCTTTTAGGTATTTCTTTGATGCTCTTGAAGGCATTCCATGCTGCTCTCTATCTCCTCTGCAAATTAGGTTTTAGGTCATTTATCATGCTCAGTTCTCGACCTAGCTAAACATATCTGCTGCATTCAGAGTTGCTTGTTCCATTGACAGTGAATGGGATCTCTGGAATTAGTTCATTTTTCATGAACATAGTTTTGTGAGATTCAGCTGTGACCTATCTTTCCACATTCTCGGTTGAAGTCAGCCAGCATTTGTGCCGCTTGACTAATGTTTGTTGTTATTAGAACGATGTAATGAGCGAAGCGGAGGTGGTGTAGTTACGGACCATCTATCTTCACTCCCATTCCTTCCCATTCTAATTTTCACATGATGTTCTCGAGAGTGGAGCTGAGGAATTTCGGAGAAATGGTATCTCCCTGATGAACCTCTCTTTAACATCAATGATCACTTCCTTGTAGAATGGTGCGATCTTGTTGGTGAATCCGTAATGGAGCTTATGAAAGATCACAGTGTTAAAATTAGCTCTCTGTTACTCATTACTTCCTGAGGCCAGCTGAATATGAATGGTTTTCAAAGTTAAAATCACCAGTCAAAGAATCCTAGAATTGGAGTTTGTTAGCTATATTTATGGAAAAACTGATATGTTTTAGTTCTGCATTAAACAAGATACTACATTCAAGAATTTCTGGTAGATATAGTAATTAGCTACTGAATATTAATTTAAGAATAGAAAATTTGACTGAAGCTAGGTGGTTATTTGATTGAACACAGTATATTTGCATGATAATGCTTCAAACTAAGTTACACAGCTATACTGTATATATAAACATCTAAGACTTTAGGGTCTCCTGACCCAGTATGTACTCTTTGGAAATAAAGTATATTCTTAGAAATTTTCCTGTATCTCTATGATTCATTACAGAAAAATAATAGTAATAAAAATAAAACAAGCAATAATAAATTCAATACAGATATTTGATTTATTTCTGCACTAATTTTACTATCAGAACTTTTCATCATGCATGTATCAATGTCATCTTTTCTTAATAATCAAATTTGTGCCCTATAAACTATATTTGCGAAGGCCCAGATTCTATCTTTTTTTATGTTATATGGTTTTGAAGCAGTTAGACAACGAGGTCGTAAAAAATACCTTAACAAAAATTGCCCAACTTGCATGTAGCAGTCCAGTAAAAAAAGATCATAACTTTACCAGTACCATTCTGAGATATATTTTCTAATCACCAATATAATTAGTACCTGCTAAGGAAGCAGGCATGGGAATAGAAGTGGGTTGGAAACAAGGGTTTTGGTGGTGATAAGGGCAGATTGTGGACAGACTGGTGTTGGACTATCAAATTACTGAAACAACTGTACTGTGACCAACTTTTGTAAATCACAGTTTTTAAATAAAATTAATTTTTAAAAAGTCACTGTATTACATCCACCACAAGATTGCCATTCTTTTTCAAATTTATTTTGTTTTGTTCTGTTTTTAGTGCCACACCTGATGGTGCTCAGGGCTTATTCCAGCCTCTGCACTCAGGGATCGGTCCTGGTGAAGCTCAGTTGACCAAGCAGGTGCCAGAGACTTGACCTGGGTCTGTCTCATGAAAAGGAAGAGCCGTATCTGCTGTCCTAGCTCTCCAGCTACCTAGTGTCAGCATTTTCCTCCTGCTGTGTCCAGGTTCTAACCATCTCCCTCCCACTCAACCTAATCCTCCAGGCCTGCAGCCTTACAGCATCTGCTACCATTTTTGTTTCAAAAAATTCTTTTTATATTTCACATATGAATATTTTCCTTCCTCTTTCACTCATTTTTGCTTAGCATGGTACTCTTCAATTTCAGTATTTTCATATTTTTTTTTTTAGTTGTGTAGTATTCCACAATTTCACTTGTTTTAGAGCATTTGGTTTGTTTCCAGCACTTGGCTCTTATGAAAGCATTTCCACAAAAATAGCAATGTAAATATCATTATGGGATAATGATATTTACCCTGAGATATCGTGGGATAAATATCAAGAAGCAGAGTTGCTGATTATGTCAAAACTCAATTTGTTTTGAAGGTTTTTTCTATTTCCTACAAAGTTTTAGCCAGAAAATATTCTCACCCATATTGAATAAGTATTTATTTTTGGATTTTTTAAACCACATTTCCATTAGAACTGTTTGTTTTCAGATTTTGTGATATATGCCGTTCTCACTGACATGATCTGCCCTTCAAAGTACTGCAGGTGTGGCTTCAGTGCCCGGCTGCATCTATAGGTGGCAAATAGGAGACAGGCTTGTCTATACCCAGATGTCTGCCCCATGGGCCCTGAATTGTTGATGGTCTGACATAGAAAAAGGCTGGGCCCCTGGGATGAACCCAGAGCCATGGCAGAGCCTGGAAAGCTACCTGTGGCCAAAAACAGTAATAGTAATGGACCTCATTTCCAAAGTATGGAGACATTACTGACATCCACTCAAGCAAATAGATGAACAATGGGAAGACAAGTGACAAGTGACACTGACATGCTATCTCTTTGTCATTTTTGTTTGAATGTCCTGATAAAAAGTGAGGAAGAGAACTTTTTCATGCCTATTGATTATCTGCATATTTATTCACAGAAATGTCTATCTCCTCTTCTGAGTTCCTTTTAAAAATGCTTTTATTATAATACTGTCCTTACTAAGTTGTTCATAATACAGTTGTTTCAGGCACTAAATGTTACAACACCAGTTACACCACCAGTGTGACCACCCGCCAGCAATTTTCCCAGTTTCTCACCCAGAGCCCCCTGCATCCTCCTGTGAAAGCACAAAGAAATTTAGTTCATGCAGTTTGTTTCAACAGAAAGGCAAATGGCATTATTAAAACATATTGATAAAAGTTCACTTGCAAAAACTGTTATTTCTCACAATGACATTTTTATAGCTATTGACTGAGAATTTGCTGGGCTGATTGGTGCCAGTTAAAACATTTTGTGTTAGCTCACTGAACTTGGTGGTCTTCTATGCAACTTTCCCATCAGACTGACTGGTCATACTGGACTGATAGCTCTGTGAAATTTGGAGGTGCCACATATGTGTCCTTGTGATCTAAGAACTATAGATCTGCATCAATTTGCCCACTTGGCAGTTTGATGACATTTCGTTGTAGATGGTCACTTCTATTTCAGAGGCTGTTCAATGTGGTGTGGGGAAGGGAAAAAAAGGGAATCTGCCTCTATTCCAGGAATGCCTCAGTGTTGTAAGACTGGACCAGTTGTCCTGGGAAGACTCAGCAGCCTCCTGTACTTTTTTGATATTAGTTGTGGAACTGTGCCATTTCTCTGTTTGCAAGATGCCGAGTGCACTGGATTTTTTTGGCAGGCAATGGTAGGGGTTGGGAGTAAGCTGTAAGCTGCCCATTCTTGCTCTGGGTATGCCCCAGAGTGTTGAGCCCATAGAGTGGTCCCACCTATCTCTCCAGTATCGATGGGAAAATAATGTTTTAGAAAATAGCATATTGGAGAGTCAGAGGTGTCTTTTGTTAACATCCGATCTTTTTGGCTAGAGAGCTAGTACAGTGATAGGGTGATTGCCCTGCTTGTCATCTCCTGGGTTTGTTCCTATCACCATATTTGGTTGCCTGAGTACAGCCAGGAATGATCCCCGATCATAGAAATGGGAATAACACCTTAGCACTGAAGGTGTGTATCTAAAACATATCTAATTTTATATATGTGCATATACAAAGGTTTATATAGTTGCTTTATATTTTGTGTACATATATCATAAATATGTGTATTTATGGTCTTTTTAAAAATAATCAAGACCAAGTTTGTACTTAATAATATTTAACTTATGAACATAGAAGAGTTATTTATTAAAAATTAACAGTGTTCTGGGCATCCTCCAGATACTTGGAAGCATATAAATAGATTCAATTACCATAATCTATGATGTGGGATTAAAAAACAATAAAACTGATAGGAAGGAGTTAAGTGATTTAATCAAGAATACTCCAGTATTAGATAGTCAAACTCAGGGTTGTAATCCAAGTCCATTAGATTATGAAGTCTTTCACTGCACTGTAATGAATTTCATGATAAATAAAGACAACCAAGCAGTTTGCTTCCCAGATAACACACGGTGCTCTTTAAAAAAGTCTGAGATTGATTAGCAGTGACAGCATTTCAGATATCATTATGCAGAAAAAGCTACTGAGAAATTCCCCTGAAAAGAACATAAAAGCGTAGGGGAAAAGGATGAAAGAACAAGTCTACCCAAATCGACTCAAAATAACTTGACTTGCTCTTTTATGTTTAAACAGGCAAAAGCCACTGGGTGGTCTGAGTTCAAAATTGCTGCTCACCTCAAATAAAAGCAGTCTCAGTAGAGGAGGAATCCTTTGCACTTCTAAAGGGCCTTGTTTATGACAGCAGAGAACCTGGTTATTAAAAACGGAGGAAATGTACAATGCCTTGGTTTTTGCTGGCTCTGCAAAACAATGTGCACAGCTGTACTCAAACCCATTAGCTCAACCTTTCAGAAAATTCTCTCACAGAAATTGCTTAGAGGTACATAGGCTGACAGTTGCTGTGTGCTTTGAGAGCTCTACCTGTCGGAAACCGGCTCAGCACTCTTTTGCTTAATTAGTCTGCAGAGACTGGTCATTTTAGAAGAAACAGTTCCATACCTCCCAGAGAGAATGACATCTACTTCAACCCATAATCAGCTCATTTAAAGAATGGGAATAGGGTTAGCTCCTAAGATCTCACCCTCCACTCTCTTTTCAGATGGGTTGAGAGGGCTGCAGAAAACAAATCAAGCGAAGGAAAATTAGGGAAGTTGGGAATAGAGGAAATACAGTTCTCAACATACTCAAAGTCCATTACTTCAGAATGCAGTCATATAACACAATGCAGTTTTAAAATTTTAAAACCAGTATTAGATGCCAGTCATTTGTGCTTTGATTGTTTACATGTATATGTACTAAGAGCATTGTCTGTAACAGGGGGATTTTCCAAAGATCAATACATTTTAACAATGGAAATCGTTTAAAAGTAGAGAGCAAATTGGACTTGAATCAGAAGGGGTCATTAGATAATATAGTGGGGAGAAGAGAGGAGTGACGTATACACCTTTTTTCAAGCAATTTGAAAACCTTTATTTGAAAACAAAGGTTTTATACACTAGTTAGAAAATGTGATCTTGACCCAAAGAGACCGTGTCAAGTCTCCCTGGTGTTATCTTTTAACCTGCTACTTGATGAACAAGTAAATTAGCCTTTCTCTGATGCTATCTCTATGTCCTAAACTTTTTTATTGGGGGCTTCATACCCAATATTTTCCAGGCCCTCCTCCTAGCTCTGAGGCTCAGGGGATCACTTCTGGAAGTGTTCGGGAGCATTGTGGAGTAGCTGTATCTAAACCAGTTGAGCAGCATAGAGGCAAATCCCCTACAGTGCTGTGTTATTCCTCCTTTTATTATCACTTTACAACCGAAAGGTATAAACCATATTGGGATGAATTTATAGTACAGCAGGTAGGGCATTTTCCTTGCATGCAGCTGATCTGGGATTTTATCCCCTGACATACCATATGGTCCCCGATCATGCCAGGAATAATTTCTAATGCAGAGCCAGGAGTAAGCCCTAAGCACCACCAGATGTGATAAAAAAAAGAGGCATAAACCACCTGACTTACTTTTCATGTCAAGGCACTGCAAAACAATTCTCATTTTTTTCAATCTTCACTTGTATCACTTGTATCACTTGTCTTCCCATTGTTCATCAATTTGCTCGAGCGGGCACCAGTAACATCTCCATTAGTTGGAAATGAGGTCCCTTACTGTTATTGTTTTTTGGCATATCAAATACATCACAGATACCTTGCTTGGCTCTACTATGGCTCTGGGTTCATGTCAGGGGCCCAGTCTTTTTCTATGTCAGACCATCAGCCATCAAGGGCCCACGGGGCAGAGCCCTAGGTGTGGACAAGCCAGTCTCCTGTCTGCCACCTGATAATGCAGCCGGGCAAGGCAGCCACACCTGCAACACCTCTACCTACTTTTAAAACTAGCAAATTTATTTATTATGGGGGTTTTGGGGGGCTATGCCCATCAATTCTAGGGTTCTATTCCTGGCTCTGAGTTTCGGGTTCACTCCTAGTCGTGCTCTGGAGACCAGATGAAATGCTGGGGACTTGCTTCTGTCATGTGCAAGTTAAACATCCTACCCACAGCACTGTTGCTTCTACTCCTAAGAAATACATTTTATTTTATTTTTAATGAATAAAGTTCTCAAAAGTCAACTAATATGTAAGTGCCACCCAGACCTTGGGGAGCATTGAAGCTGACCATCAGCTCTCCTGGTCAAGAGTTAAAAAAAACCTTTTTGAAGTCTAAGACACAAGTCAGAATCTCACTCAATTTTTATAGAATTGTTATGTCTTATTTTTTGTGAGGGGATCAGGTGGTTTTCAGGGCTTATTCCTGGGTTTGTGCTCAGGGATCACACTAGGCAGAGCTCAGATCAGGAGCTATGAGGTGCCTGGTATTTTAGCCTGGTCTACAGAATTAAGGCAAATAGCCTGTCAACTGTACTCGTCTCAACCCCTTACAGAGTTATGCAAATCATTAAGTGAAAGCCAGCTGTCTCTGAGGATGCTTAAGACATTCTAGTTACAGCTATTGCTATCTTCTTGGGTGATGCCTTTTTTCTGCCTATTCCCATCATAGCTTATTTTATCATGTCCCAAACGGATAAAACTTCTAACATACAGTAAATTAGACCAAAAGATCAATTATTTGCAGTGCACGAAAAATAAACCTATTCATTGCAGCAAGAGAAGCAAGTAAAATACATATTCTTCCTATGAGCCAGGGCTATAGCCAGCGGGTAGGGAGTTTCCCTTGCACGCAGTCGGCCTGTGCCGGCCCCGGTTTGATCCCGGAATCCCATAAAAATATGGCTGGAGCAATTGCACAGTAGGTAGGGTATTTTCCTTGCTTGCGGCTGACCTGGGATTGAACTCTGGCATCCCATATAGTTCCCGGAGCACCACCAGGAGTAATTCCTGAATACAGAGCCAGGAATAACCCCTGAGAATTCTGGAGTATGACTCAAAAAGCCAAAAAAAAAAAAAACAGGAAAAAAAAACAGGAAAAAAGAACACATGGGGCTAGAGAGAGAGTACAGAGAGTTAAGACACTGTCTTATACACAGCTGATTGTGTTAGATACTGGCACTGTCAGGAGTGATCCCTGAGTGTTAAATTAGGAGTAAGCCCTGAACACAGCTGGGTGTGGCTATATTACACTAAAGAACTTTTAAAAATTCAAATACCAGTATGAAAACCGTAAGTAAAATGAAGAAAAGGTATGCAATTAGCTGAAATGTTGTTGTATCAGTGATATTCCATATATTAGCATAGAAATTAATGAATATCATATATTCCCAAAAGAGTGGAATTCACGGAACATATATAAATTTTATGGTATATACAATCAAAAAACATTCTTTGTCTTATCATAACACTTTCTGTTATATTTTATACAAATCATAATACTTGTTAGTATTGTAACAATAAAACATAGAACTGTTTACTTAATAGAAATTATTTGTGTAATATACCCTGTTAAGCAATAGGTAAACTATAGATTAAATGTAAAAGAGAAATTTTATTTGGGGTCTGCAGGAATCCTCAGGGACTTTAAACAGAAATTTGCACTCTGGATCTCCAAATAAAAATTCATAACACAGTACTCCCCCAAAATGAACATATTTAATGTATATGCAGACATATATGCATATATTTTGACTATAAATTTCTCTGTATGTTCATATGTATTCATATTATATATAAATTTATATATGGAGAGTCATTATCTCATGAGACTAGGATTCCTTAGAACTCATGAGAAATACTTTAAAAAATAATTATTAGATGCATGACAAATGTTATTTCAGTCAGCTCAGAGACATGAAGTAAACATCTTCAAGAAATTCCCCCAAGTGCTACATTGTCTAGAAAGGGAGTAAATTAGATGTTTGTAAACTATATTGAAAATCATCAAGAGAAAGTGCTAGTTTTATCACGAGGTACTTTTACATTCTATGCTTATAGGTTTCCTAAAGACTTATGATAGCTGTTTTCTACTCTTAAGTTTTATCTATTAAAGAACAATGATGGGAACAAAAAGGTAATAAACATATGTATACTTCCCCTAAATTCAATTAGTAGTTAATGAAAAATGTTCTAAATTTTGCTTCAAAAAATCTTATGTGTAAAAAAATTGAAAATTTAATTTTATCTGTCTTTTATAACTTTGAAGAGTCCTAGAGCACTGCATATTATATAATATGTATTACATAATATATTACAGTATATATTATATGTGTAATATAATATATTACATAATATATATTATGTACATATTGTTATACATATTATATACATATTTTATATACAATATGCAAAGAGTAGAAACAAATTGTATTTAGTCTATTTTATTATTTGATAGGATAGAAACAAAGACAATACATTATGTAATAGAAAATTGAAAATATTAGCAGATGGAATTAGGATATTTCAGTATTGCCTAAAGGTTCTGGAGGTAATTTCCATCTCAAAATAATTCTTTAAGACTTTAACCTACATAGTATGTTCACCTTCCTGTTAACTCTCTCTGAATAATATCACTCTGCATTTCATCTCATGGCTGTACCACATCCGTGAGTTTCCTGTAAGCCATTTGCATATCACCCTTGATATTGCATCTCTTAAAATATGAAACGTAACTGTAAGACACATTTTAAAACATATTTGTGATGAGAGTTCCTCCTGATCATGTGAGAAATTATCAGCACAAGAAGAAAAGCAAATATACAATTGAAGTGACAGTTGATATGTTGTGCATTACATATGAACACTACCATTTGTGTCACTCTTTTCAAGACTTAATGAACCCTGAGGATTTATATTACTTCTGTATGTTTCAGAGAAAAAGATTCTAAATTAGGAAATAAAGAATGAATAACAGGGTTTGGAGAAATATATTAGAGCACGGATAATATTTTATTTGAAAGGTAGAAAAATATCCAGACATATAATAGAAATGATAAATTCAGTGATTAAAATATATATAATATATAAGAGAATATATGTATTATAATATATATCATATAATATATATAAGAGAAGTTTTACCTAGAATTACACTGATATTAATAACGAATTATTTTAAGTACTCATGAATGAGAATTTATTTCTGGTAAGCAAAAATAGTAAGTTAATTTGGTGTTATATTATTAGCAACTGAATTTCACTATTGTACTTGATCACTTGACATGCTGTTATTCATTGATTTGCTCGAGCGGGCGCCAGTAACATTTTCATTTTGAACCTATCACATGCCAGTGTAGCCCAATGGCATCTGGTTGCCTCAGAAATAGGAAGAGCCTCAAACCATTCGTTTAGGGTCTTGGCGAAGAAGTCTGACCATCTTGTAGGTAGGCGGCCACGTGATCTTTTGACATCCCCGGAGATCCAGTCGATAACGGCTCTAGTCCAGTGGTCAACTCCAAATCGCATTACATGGCCAGCCTATCTGATTTTTGATGCCTTAGCAAACCAGACAGCATTTCAGAGTGACCTCCGTCACTCTGCAACAGTGACGGAGGTCGGAGCCTCGGATTCCTTCTTTCACTTGAGTGAGGCGTGATATTCCAAGAATAGCTCTTTCGATTCCTCTTTGGGAGACCCGAATAGCATTCTCATCCTGCTTTTTACTATTGTACATTTAAAAAAAAATTATAAAGTTTAATCTTGCTGCTCTTTAATCAGGTATCAATTGATCAGAAAGTAAACTATGTCTTTGATTACGAAATAGATAATTAATGTTTTTCATACTTGACTATCACTATCTTCCATTTCATCATCGATTTGCTCGAGCGGGCACCAGTATCATCTCCATATGACCTGTCTCATGGAAGTAGAGCCCAAGGGCACCTCCTTGCTCCAGGAACATAAAGAGCCTCAAACCATTCCATCAGGTCATGGGAATGAGGTCTATAATGAGGTCTATACTTGACATTGCAATTATTGTTATTACCGCTATCATACTAGTTAAAAGCTGTCATAGAAAATAGTAAGGACTCAGAAGTAACACAAGTTAAATTGATTATTAATGTATCAAGTGTGGAAGCATCTAGATAAATGTTTAGGGGGTGGGGTGGCAGGTTGGCAATGTATAACTGGGTTTAGTGATACATAGTTCTGGACTCAGGGATCAATCCTGGCTGTTTTCTGGAACATAATGATGCCTGTGTTCGAGCTGAGTTGACCTGTGCACTGTACCCATTTTACTGTCTCTCCAGTCCTTCTAATAATTGAGGGATATAAAAAGTAGTATGATATCAATATCCAAGGCCAGGCAATACATGGATCAGGAGATCTTGCCATTTGGTCAAATCTACTACAAGTGTGTGGGATTCAGAGACTAGGTAAGACAGAAAATGGAAGTGTGCTAATAATTGTCGAAAGTACTAATACCAACTTATAACTGAGCATTAAATACAGGCAAAAGATACATAACAGCCCTTTAATGTATGTTCTGTAATCCGCAATCTGGAAGGGAAGGAAAAGAGAAAGAGAGAGAAAGGGAAAGAAATAAGAAATAAAGAACCTGCCATGGAGCCAGGCTGGGGGAGGGGGAGGAACTGGGCACATTGGTGGTGGGAGATGGGCACTGGTGGAGGGATGGGTGCTGGAACACTGTATGACCAAAACCCAAATATGAACATCTTTGTATATCTCACGGTGGCATAATAAAATAATTATAAAAAAGAAGGTAACAGTGTACTAATAATTGTTGGAAATAATAATACCAGCCTAGAACTGATCATTGAATGAGGGGCAAAGGGATATATACACAACCTCTAAATTTATGTATTGCAAGCCACAGATGTAAAAGAAGGAAGAGAGAGAGACAGAGAGAGAGAGAAAGAGAGAGAGAAGAGGCAAAGTTGGGGAGGGTGGTGGGAATCAGGGACTTTGGTGGTAGAAAATGGGCACTGGTTGAGGGATCAATGCTGGAACACTGCATGACTGAAACTCAAATATGAACATCTTTGTAATTGTATACATCATGGTGATATAATAAAAAATTTTAAAGAGTGTTCTTAAAGCTCAGTAGCTAAGAGGGGGCCCAGTGTTAATGCTTACACAGATGTTGCAACTATGGACTAGTTAATGCAAGTTGAATTAATTTAGGAGAACATTAACAATAAAAAATTAAGTGACAATTTGCAAGTTATAGACATAAGAGATTATGATTGAAGATGCAAGTGGTATATATGTGAATAGGGCATATTGGAAATTGCTGGAATTACTAAGATTGAAATTTGATAAAACAGTTTTGTGGGGACCCATAGCTTTTTACCACTAAAGAAGATAGAAAAAGTATTGAAAAATATTGGATGATGAAGTATAAGAGGAAACTCATTTAATGCAATGCAAATGAACTCAAAGTAAAACTGAATAAAGCTCTAATACAAAGTAATAGGTTTGCAAATATACAAAAGTCGATGTATTAGAATCAAATAAAGTTTTTATAATTCAAATCAAATAATTTATATCCATGTAATAAATAATTTTGGGTCCATTAATTCTTTCTGATCCCTCTGTTAAAACAATTCCTGCATGTATTATTTCCTATTTGTTAATTAGTATTAAGAGCAAGCAAATTCTCATGTTTACTGTCAGAAAAGCACTGATCCTAGAAATCACATTACTGAAAGAATGAAAAAATTTAAGTCATCATTCCTCACTTTAAATTCTTAATCTTACTGTTCCTATAAATCCCAATGCATTCTATCACAATATCTAGCACTTCTCAGCTCTGTTAAATTCATCACAATGCAATGCAATCAACCCTAAAATGTTATTATAGTGCATCTCAATTTTCTAATTTAATATCACTAAATGTTATCTTTATCAAGATACAGTTTTATTGCTGCAAATAAGCCATAGTTTTTTATCAGCATACTTTCCTGGTGTCTTTACATTTTTCCTAAATAATCATTCAGTGTTTCAAATGAATAAACAATATGACAAAGAGCATTCACTAAAGACATTCTTTTTTGAACATGCTGTGTGATGCCAAGATAGAGTTATCTTTTTCTGAACAGGTATTTAAGCTACAAAATAATTTAAAAAATAATAGAATCATAATCATGTAACTCTTAAGTTCTAGAAAACATAAAACAGGGAAGTGAGAATGCATTTTGTTATGGCTAAATTAGTTTGGTAGTCCACAAAATTATTTTTATAAGGTGATGGGTGAGAACAATATTCAAGATCTAGACAGATTAAAAAATTGCTTCATTTTTAGATGACAAACCTCATCATTCAAATACTAACAAAGTAGAAAAATAGTCTAATATGCAATGCATGCAAACTCTGTTAACTCGATTATGATTTCCTTTTTATAGTTTAAATAACATTTGGGGAATCAGTAATACTAGTCTTTTCACTAGCCTCTGCACTTTATATGAGGTTAAAATAACTGAAGATAGTAGAGATCGATTAATCAAGTTATGTAATTATTGATAATAGAGCTTAAGACATTTCCCAGAGATGCTTAATTTAAAATCCAATATTAAGTCAGATTCCATAATGCAAAAAAATACATTTTTACTTATTCTATAGTCAATCTTTATATCTTTTTCATTAAGCTCTCTTTCTTTCAGTCTTCCCAGGTTTTGCTTTACAGATGAAAAGAAACTAAAATTTACTTTTTCTTTGTTTTACTAGTTAATAATTTGGGAGGAAGAAACTCTATAAATGTAGACTGTTTTTTAAAAGCTTTCCCTCTATCAGATGGTTAACTGCCATTCTCGCTTAATTAAAACTACTTCAATAATTCACTTTTGAAAATTGACACAAAAATTAATTATAAGAGTATATGGAGGATATTGATTCTACTGAAAAGGTGCATTCACTACTCACAATGTGTGGTGGCCGTAGGGTGATTGAACATTTCTGTCAGAGACACTAGTAAATATATTCTCGAAGTCTTTTTAGTTTGCTTTATTCTTACACTGAAAACTAACCACTTATGGCAACTTCTGCCTTAGGGACTATGTGAAGCAGTTGTGTTCATTGATTAAAGAAACTAAAGACATATAAAGACAGAATGAGACACAAATAAGGACATTCAAAGGCATCTAATGATGAAATTTCTTCCAGGGCACATACAACATCTTAAGCTTCTAAACTTCACATAAAAGATCTTTAAATAATCTCAGCCTCATTTAATTTTTAGAAGGTACAATCACTCTTTTCAGGCTGCTGTAAAAAAAGAGGTTAGTAATACTATAAATTGAACAAAGGAAGACCATTCTAGTAAGACTAAAAGCAAAGCTGTAATGCTGTTCTACAAATAAGTATAAATATAGCTAACTGCACTGTTTTTGTTTTATCTAACATAGTGGGTGGCTGAAATATTAATTCATGGAGAACGTTACAAATATTTTTTTAAGATTATTATTGAGAAATACAACCTATTTTAGTACCTACTCCAAACCATAGACTTGAATTTAAAACAAATTGTTTTCAACCTTATGAATCTTCTGTTGCTGTTGATTTTGGCAAGCTACTGTAATGTGCAATAATAGTAGAAAGTTTAAGTAGGTTCCATTTTGCATTTTTGGTTCATTACTTTTTAGAAAACAAAATGCTAATACATATGCAATGCATCCATATTATATCACTTAGTTGATGGTAAGTAGCAATAAAAATAGCAAACAGTTTATTCTTATAAGAAGTTTTTGTAGTGATTAGGAAGGATGGTTACTTCAGCCAAATAGAAGATATGAAGAAAACTACAAACACTTTTTGTAGTTTAATAAAATATGAAATAATGCCACTTACTGGAAAGAGCAAATAATTCTTTTTATACTATGGTTACTGCATGTGTTTTCATATTTCTGATATTTTATTTAGCTTATCTGAAAGCAATAGCAGACAATTGGGTAGTTCAGGAAGGAGACAGACACTGCAGATGACAAGAGTTTATTCAATTTAGTGAGAAGGAAGCAAAGAAGCAAAAGTGCAATGGGGAGAAATTGTGATGCAATATTTATATAGAAGCTATAGTTAACTGGAATTAAATAGCACTTCAGTGAATTCCCACTTTGAGTAAAAATGTTCAGATGTTTGAATAACTATTTCCATCTATGGACCAAGGAAGAAGAATCTTTATATGAGAAAAACACAATTTACATGCTGAAGTATCTCTGAAAAAAACTTAAAGTTGAAGCTATTTGTTTTAGCACAAACAATTCTTGGAGCCACATTCAGCGATACTCAGAAATGTTCTAGATAATATCGAGCCCCCTTCATCATATTTATGGCCAAATATATAATAGTTTGCCTTTTAGTCTTCATGTGCCAAAAGACTACTAATCAAAGAACTGCTAAAGGTAAAGTAGCAATTTTAGTCAATGATTAATGATTTGGCTATGGATCATCTCCCTCCCTCCCTCCCTCCCTTCCTCTCTGCCTCTCTCTCTCTCACCACCCAATTGGTAGGGTGTCATTGATGTAATGAGTTATGTTAATGTTTTCTAGGATCTTCGCTATTTCTAATAACTGAAAAGTAATTGACTTTGGTTTGGAGACTACACTCAACTATCTACAGGGCTAACTCCTGGATGTGAGATCAAGGATAGTCTTGGTGGCACTCTAGGAACCATACATGGTCCTGAAGATTGAACCCTGGTTGACCATGCGCAAGAGAAGTGTTTGACATGCTGTACTCTCTCTGTGGCCCCTGGAAAATATTTAAACACAACTGTTAATATGTTTACATTTTTCTCTGTGCTAGACTAGAAATATATATGTATGTATATATATATATATGGTACTGTCTTCTCTTTCATATATCTATCTATAAAATATGAATTATCTTCATGATGTGGATAAAAATATAGTCACAAAATGTGCATTTTCTAGAGATTAGATAAATATATTACTTTTGGTTTGCTGAATGGAAAGTTTGCCAAAGCTTCATTTTATTCCAGATTTTTAGAAGGTACTGTTGAATTTAGAGGAAGCTCAGTAGCTAGTCTGTTCAAATAAAATGAACTTTTCACGGGGACTACAAGTCTTATCTTCCTTATATAATTAGAGTAGCATTCATTTGTTTAGCTTCCCCATTTACCATAATGGTATTGTGTTGTTTAATGTTTTTCTTGCTGAAAATATCTATATTCGATGTAGCATCTCAAATTTCTGCATTATCAGAGCATTATCTCTCTCACTCACCCCCACAACTCCACACCAACACCCACCACCTACATCCACACAGACAAAATGTTATTGTTGGTATTTTAGTTGATACCAAATCACAAGTACAATTACCCCAACATGTGGTCTGCTACAATTCCCTATACTGAATACATAATTTCTTTTTTTTAATATTTTATTATACCACCATGAGATACACAATTGCAAAGATGTTCATATTTGGGTTTTGGTCATAGTTTCTTATTGCTGTAGAGCAAATTGACACAAACTCAGTAACTAACACAGAACACATTTATTATTTCACAATTTCCATGAGTTTGGGTTTTATGAACTAACTAATTCAAATGTTCCACTGGCTGTTATTAGACTGTTTTGAATTTAAACTTAGAAAGAAGTGAACAGATACACTTATAAATGTTATCAGTGTATTTGCAGAATTTATCACTGTGTAGCTTAGGCTCTCTGTTCCTATTAGCTTACTGGCTATTGGTCAGAGCTCCTGTCAGAATCTCGGAGACATATTTTATCCTTGCCAAATAATTATGTTCAAAACCTTGCTCATTGGGTATCCCAGAAAGTCTCATTCTTACTATCCACCTCTCATAGAGATACAACTAGTGTTAAAAGAAACCAATAAATCATAGGAAACAATGTCCAAACATGCGTTCTAATGTATGACTAACATTTATTTTTTTGTCCTCAACCAAATTATATTGTTATTATATCTTGACCTGCTTAAAATAGCATTTACTAACCCCATATCAGATGGGCATTGGGTGAATATTCTTTCCCAGTGTGTGGGCTGTCTCTATATCTTGGTTACTGTTTCTTTTTAAGGTGCAGAAGCTTTTCCACATCCATTTTCCACATCCGGACTTCCCTCTCTTCAGAACTCCACCCAACCGACCAGCCCATCACAGCCCGGCTCGTGCGCACTTGCGGCGCGCGGTTCATCAATAAATGCTTTATTTGGAGGTGTTTAAAGAATATGCTTCCCCCGCACGGCAAGCCTAGCAAGCTGCTCGTGTTGTATTTGACATGCCAAATGCCAGTAACAATTATATTAGGTCATTCCCATGACCTAATATAATGGTTTGAGCTCTTTATGTTCCTGTAGCAAGCCGATGCCCTTTGCTCTACTGGCATGAGACAGGACATATGGAGATATTACTGGTGCCGCTCTAGCAAATAGATGATTAAAGGGAAGATCGTGATCGTGATCGTGATAAACCCATTTATTTGCCCTTGCTTCCATTTGCTTTGTCAGTGATGTTCTATCTTTGAAGATGCAGATGCCTTTAGCTTCAATGTCATAGAGCATTTTCCTATGTTTTTGTTGATGCACCTTATAGATTCATGATTCATATCTGATCTCGAAATTTTTAATCCATTTTAATCTGACTTGTACATGCTTTAGGTCTATGTTCATTTTTTACAAGTATTTGCCCAGTTTTCCCAGCACAATTTGTTGGCGATTCTTTCTTTGCTCCAGAGAGATTTACATGATAATCCCAAACTGTCTTTAGGGCAAGCCACAACGTGTAATAAAGAGAGAGACGGAGAGAGAGAGAGCATGAAGAAAAATAAAAGCACCTGCAATAGAGGCAGGATGGGGGAGGGAGAGAGTAAACTTGGGGCCTCTGGTGGTGGGAATAGCACACAGATGGAGGGGCTGGTGCTAGAAAAAATGTATGATTGGAATCAAATCATGAACATTTTGTAATTATGTATCTCATGGTGGTATTATAAAAAATCACTTGATCACTTGAATCCCGTTACTCATCGATTTGCTCGAGCGGGCACCAGTAACATTTCCATTGGACCCTATCACGTGCCAATGTAGCCCAATGGCATCTGGTTGATTCAGGAATATGAAGAGCCTCAAACCGTTCCTTCAGGGTCTTAACAAGGAAGTCTGACCATCTTGTAGGTGGGCGGCCACGTGATCTTTTGACATCCTGTGGGATCCAGTCGGTAACGGCTCTAGTCCAGCGGTTGTCTCCAAATCGCATTACATGTCCAGCCCATCTGATTTTCGATGCCTTGGCAAGCGAGACAGTGTCCCTGATTCTGGAATAGCGATGGAGGTCAGAACTCCGGATTCCTTCTCTCACTTGAGTGAGGCGTGATATTCCAAGCATAGCTCTTTTCGATGCCTCTCTGGGGAGACCCGAATAGCATTCTCATCCTGCTTTCGTAGGGCCCAGGTCTCTGAGGCGTATGTTAATGCAGGGAGAACGGTGGAGTCGAAGAGATGTGCCGGAGCCGGAGGTTCTTTTGTGCTTTTAGCTATTTCTTAGATGCCTTTGAAGGCATTCCATGCCGCTCTCTTCCTCCTGCGCAGCTCAGGTTTTAGGTCATTCATCATGTTGACTTCTCGACCTAGGTACACATAACTGCTGCATTCAGAGATGTTTGTTCCATTGAGAGAGAATGGGGCCTCTGGAACTAGTTCATTTCTCATGAACATAGTTTTTCTTCAGATTCAGCTGTAGACCTACTTTTCCACATTCTCGGTCAAAGTCAGCCAGCATTTGTGCCGCTTGGCTAATGTTTGGTGTTATTGGAACGATGTCATCAGCGAGCGGAGGTGGTGTAGTTGCCGACCATCTATCTTCACTCCCATTCCTTCCCATTCTAATTGTCTCATGATGTTCTCAAGGGTGGCACTGAAGAGTTTTGGTGAGATGGTATCACCCTGTCGAACCCCTCTTTTTGACATCAATGATCACTTCTTTGTAGAATGGTGAGATCCTGTACTTTCAATGCACGTACACTGGCAGCGGAAGCATATATTGAGGATCTGATGCTGCAAGCAAGAAAGATCAAATGCGGCATCATTGGTCTGACTGAGACGAGGGAGGCGTCAGTCGCATCATGCTGTATTTGACACTGGAGAAGAATTGTTCCTTGGAACATGTGATGAAAAGAGGCGTCGGTGGCATTGGTGTCCTTGTCAACACGAACATGGCTGTCAACATTGATTCATTTGAATGCCTAACAAACCGAATAGGACGATTACACTTGAGGAGATGTGGCCACTGCCAGCAATTTCTATCTTCATTGTCTATGCACCAACATCCACATACAAAGAAGATGAAATTGAGAAATTCTACATGGAATTGGAGGAGTTCTATAAAAAAGATCACACCTTCTACAAGATCATAGTCGGTGATTTTAATGCCAAGATAGGACCGAGAAGATCGGCTGAAGAACTCCACATCGGGACCCATGGCCTAGAATGGAGCGAACAGGGTGAGAGACTATCTGAGTTCATCATGTCCACCAAGACTATTCATGGGAACTCACAGTTTCCAGAAGGCTGAAGCGAAACGTTGGACATGGGAATCTCCTGGTGGACAGTTCCACAATGAAATCGACCACATCATCTTCAATCGCGGTTTTGTCTGACCGATGTTGCTGTCGTCCCCAAATTCCAGACAGGATCGGACCACCGACTCCTTCGTGCAAAATTCTACTTCCCGTAGCGGGGAGAAAAGGCTGCAAAGTTTAAGAAGAGAACTCCCAGAGCGACCACCAACTGGGAACTCTTTGGCACCATTGCGGCAACATGGGAAGATACCATCATTGATGACATCGATGAAGAATACAACCGACTGGTTCAGAACCTCCATGATTGTGCGAAGAATGCCGAGAGAGAGAAAAACACAAAGGGCCGCTTGTCTTCAGAAACTCTCGAGCTCATTCGCCAGCGTGGCAAGGCGCGAGCCTCAGGAGACCAAATGCTAACGTCCCAGCTTGCTAAACAGTGCAGAGAAGCGATAAAAGCAGACCTCAAAGACAGAAGAGCAGAAATACTGGAAGATGCAGCAGAAGCCGGGAAAAGTATTCGCACTGCCCGCCTGTCCTTCACCAACTATAAGACCAAGATGACTGCCCTCCGGCGCCCTGATGGATCTATCACATCTTCCAGAAAGGCAATGGAGAAGATTATCCAGGACTTCTACTCAAATCTTTTTGATAGCCACATCCACCTGCCCACATACCAAACTCCACAGGATGGATCACGTCATTCCCCAACGTTCTCCCTTCTGAAATAAGACATGCCATCTCATCGGTAAAGAAGGGAACAGCACCAGGCCCAGACAAAGTCAGACCCGAACATCTGAAGAATCTGCCATCGGTGCTCATCAATACACTAGCTCGGCTCTTCACACGCTACCTGTCCGAATGCAAGGTCCCCTCCCAATGGAAAACCAGCAGGACAGTTCTACTGTTCAAGAAGGGGAGACATTCACGACATCGGCAACTATCGCCCCATCTGCCTGTTGTCTGTCATCTACAAGCTGTTTACACGAGTCATCCTGAACAGGATTAGCAGAACACTAGATAAAGGTCAACCATGCGGAGCAAGCATGTTTCCGGGAAAGGATTCAGCACAATCGACCATATCCACACAGTAACCAAGCTCATTGAGGTTTGTAGGGAGTACAAGATACCGCTCTGTCTCACGTTCATTGATTTACAGAAAGCCTTTGATTCTGTGGAAACTGAAGCAGTCATCGAAGCCCTAGTCAAACAGGGTGTTCAAACCCAATACATCAAGATCCTTCGTGAGCTGTAATAAAAATAAATAATAATATTTACTCGATGGATTTTATTTTCTTAAATAGAACGGAAATGTGGAGAGATAGTGGGTAGATAACTGGTCCTGCAGTACTCCTGGGCCCAGAACCCAATATTCTCGCATGCCACTGCCATGAGTGATCCCAGAGTGCAGAGCCAGGGGATAAGCCAGTGAATGCTGAATATTTTGGCTCAATGAATAAGCAATGTAGAAAATATGCAAAAAATTCAAATGTAAACCCTGTTTATCACAAAGAAGCCCTAAAAGTAAACAAATATAAAGGGAAGCAAATAAATCCAAAGGAAATAAAGTCTATCTCACAGATTTTGCACACACTCCAGTGCAATGAACTACTTAAATACCCACAGATAAGGAAAAAGGAAACTGTATACATCACTTAATCACTTCACTTGAATCCTGCATTCATCTGTTTGCTCAAACAGGCTCCAGTAACATTTCCATTTGATTTAGTTTCAGTCATTACATTTCCATTTGACACTATCACGTGCCAATGTAGCCCAATGGAATCTGGTTGATTCCGGAATATAAAGAGCCTCAAACCATTCCTTCAGAGTCTTGACAAGGAAGTCTGACCATCTTGTAGGTGGGTGGCCACATGGTCTTTTGACATCCCGTGGGATCCAGTCAGTAACAGCTCTAGTCCAGCGGTCATCTCCAAATCGCATTACATGTCCAGCCCATCTGATTTTTGATGCCTTTGCAAAGAGACATCGTCCCAGATTCTGGAATAGTGATGGAGGTCAGAGCTCAGGATTCCTTCTCTCACTTGAGTGAGGCATGATATTCCAAGCATAGCATTTTTCGATTCCTCTCTGGGAGACCGAATAGCATTCTCATCCTTGCTTTCGTAGGGCCCAGGTCTCTGAGGCATATGTCAATGCAGGGAGAAAGGTAGAGTCAAAGAGATGTGCCCTGAGTCAGAGATTCTTTGTCCTTTAGCTATTTCTTCAATGCCTTTGAAGGCTTTCCATGATGCTCTCTTCCTCCTGTGCAGCTCAGGTTTTAGGTTGTTCATCATGTTGACTTCTTGACTTAGGTACACATAAATGCTGCATTCAGAGATGTCTGTTCCATTGAGAGTGAATGGGGCCTCTGTAACTAGTTCATTGTTCATAAACATAGTTTTCTTTATATCTTTCCACATTCTAGGTCGAAGTCAGCCAGCATTTGTGCCACTTGGCTAATGTTTGGCGTTATAAGAATGAAGTCATCAGCGAAGTGGAGGTGGTGTAGTTGCAGACCATCTACCTTCACTCCCATTCCTTCCAATTCTAATTGTTGCATGATGTTCTTGAGGGTGGAACTGAAGAGTTTTGGTGAAATGGTATCACCCTGTCGAACCCCTCTTTTGACATCAATGAGAATGTAGAATGGTGAGATTCTGGTGGTGAATCCATAATACAGCTCATGAAGAATCTTGATGCATTGGCTTTGAATGCCCTGTTTGGCTAGGGCTTCAATGACCGCTTCAGTCTCCACAGAATCAATGGCTTTCTTTAAATCAATGAACTTGAGACAGAGTGACATCTTGTACTCCCTACAAACCTCAATGAGCTTGGTTACTGTGTAGTCAATTATGCTGAATCCTTTCTGGAAGCCAGCTTGCTCACATGGTTGTCCTTCATCTAGTGTTTTGCCAATCCTGTTCAGGATGACTAGAGTGAACAGCTTGTAGGTGACAGACAACAGACAGATGGGGCGATAGTTGCTGATGTTGTGAATGTCTCCCTTCTTGAACAGTAGAACTGTCCTGCTGGTTTTTCATTGGGAGGGCACCTTGCATTCGGACAGGTAGCATGTGAAGAGCTGAGCTAGTGTATTGATGAGTACCCACGGCAGATTCTTCAGGTGTTCGGGTCTGACACTTGTCTGGGCATGGTGCTGTTCCCTTCTTTACCGGCGAAATGGTATGTCGGATTTCAGGGAGGGGAGATCGTTGGGAATGACATATCCATCCTGTGGAATTTGGTATGTGGGCAGGTGGACCCTGGTTATCAAAGAGATCTGAGTAGAAGTCATGGATAATCTTCTACATTGCCTTTCTTGAAGATGTGATAGATCCATCAGGGCGTCGGAGGTCAGTCATCTTGGTCTTACAGTTGGCGAAGGACAGCGGGCGGTGCGAATGCTTTTCCTGGCTTCTGCTGCATCTTCTAGTATTTCTGCTCTTCTGTCTTTGATGTCTTCTCTTATTGCTTCTCTGCACTGCTTTGCAAGCTTGGTCATTAGCATTTGGTCGCCTGAGGCTCGGCGCCTTGCCACGTTGGCGAAAGAGCTGAAGAGTTTCTGGAAGACAGATGTTCTTTTGTGTCTTTTCTCTGTCTCGGCATTCTTAGCACAATCATGGAGGTGCTGAACCAGTTAGTTGTATTCTTCATCAATGTCATCAATGATGGTATCATCCCATTTTGCTCCAATGGTGCTAAAGTGTTTTCAGTTGGTGGTCTGTTTAAGAAGAAAACTTTCTGGGAGTTTTCTTCTTAAACTTTGCAGCCTTTTCTCCCCATTGCGGGATGTAGAATTTTGCATGAAGGAGACGGTGGTCCAATCCTGTTTCGAATTTGGGGACGACAGCAACATCGGTCAGAAAAAAACATTGATTGAAGATGATGTGATCAATTTTATTGTGTAACTGTCCACCAGGGAGATTCCCATGTCCAATGTTTCGCTTCAGACTTCTGGAACTATGTGTTCCCATGAATGATCTTGGTGGACATGATGAATTCAGAGAGTCTCTCACCCTGTTTGTTCCATTCTAGGCCATGGGTCCCGATGTGGACTTCTTCGGCCTATCTTCTAGGTCCTATCTTGGCAGTAAAATCACCAACTATGATCTTGTAGAAGGTGTGATCTTTTTTATAGAACTCCTCCAGTTCTATGTAGAATTTCTCAATATCATCTTCCTTGTATGTGGATGTTGGTGCATAGACAACAGAGATGGAATTTGCTGGCAGTGGCCACATCTCTTCAAGTGTAATCTTTCTATCTGGTTTGTTAGGCATTCAAATGAATCAATATTGACAGCCATGTTCGTGTGGACAAGGACACCAACTCCACCGACGCCTCTTTCATCTCATGTTCCAAAGAACATTTCTTCTCAGGTGTCAAATACAGTGTGATGTGACTGATGCCTCCTTGTCTCAGTCAGAGCAATGATGTCATACTTGATCTTTTGAGCTTGCACCATCAGATCCTCAATATATGCTTCCGATGCCAGCGTACATGCATTGAAAATACAGACATACATTTTAGTCTTTCATCATTTTGGTAGCCTAGGTTGGCAGAGAAATTTTATCAGGCACTGCTTGTTCTCCTTTCTTACTGCTGCCATATTATGGGCTCTTTCGGGGTCAGGAAAATAAACATTTTTGTTACTGGTTTTGGCATATCGAACACGCATCGAACAGCTGGCCAGGATCTGCTGTGTGGGTGTTATACTCTCATTACCTTGGGGGGGGGCCTCTCTCAGAGGGGTGGGCAGAATATTCATGGTAATTTGGAGGTAAATTGCACGGCCACACAGTGGCTGCACGCAACAGGGAAAGCTGGTTTCAGCTCTGCCGGGAGTATCTATGTCTGTAGCTCCAGCATTCCTGGGATTGAAATACTCTCCTCTGAAGGGGTGGGTCTCTGCAGGGTGTGTCCTTTAGGCTGGGTTTCTGACAAGCTGGGCTGGAGAGTGGCTTAATCTCTTGGGTGGAGATCTTACGAGCTGCGGAGTGTGGATGGTGAAGATCGCTGCCAGCAAGGTGTGGGGTTTTCTCTGGGCTCTTCCGAGCCTCCATCGGGATGGTGGACTAGGGTCGGAAGTCGCTCTGTGGTCCATGGAATGCAGGTGGTTCCAACCGGGAAAACTGGTTTCTGCTCTGCCGGGTGTATCTGTGTCTGTGGCTCAAGGATTCCTGGGTTTGAAATACTCTCATCTGAGGGGCGGGTCTCTGCAGGGTGGGTCCTGTATACATATGCACAATATTTTATTGTAAATACTGAGATATGGTAGAACTATAAGGAATATTAAACAACTTGTGGAAACTCCTGTCTTTTGGGACAAAATAGATGAAACAAGCATAGACCCTTTTGCTTAAAAGATATGTTCATACATAGGAAGACAATATATCTGCATGGTCTTGCTTATATGTAGAACTTAATATGTGAAACACATAAAAACAGAGAGCAAAATGGTGATTCCAGGAAGATATGGGAGCTATGGGTGCAGAAACAGTTTCGTTTCACTTATTAGCCTCAAATAAGTGCTGGAGATGAAATGTGAAGTATAGAGTAATGTACTTGTGTATACTTGATATTTGGTGAAAAATCTTTCTTATATTAAATCTTACTAACATCCACCACTTCATACACAGATAAACTATATACAAGTGATGGATAAATTGTTTAACTTTTATTATTGTTTTATAATACTTACAAACTTAGGCACGAAGTTGGATATAAATAATGTATGCAATATTCTTTGTTTGCTATGGGGCATACATGGCAGTGTTCTTGGGTTACTCCTGGATCAATGCCAGCAATTATTTTAGATGTTACAGCCCAGGAGACTGTAAGGGATGCCACAGATGACACTCCACATGGGTCATGGGAAGGCAAATGCCCTACCTGCTGTACACTCCAGCCCCCCAAATACATACAGCATTTTTCTTAATATTTTATTATACTACCATGAGATACACAATTACAAAGATGTTCATAACATGTTCATATTTGGGTTTCAGTCATAAAGTGTTTCAGCATCCATTCCTCCACTGGTGCCCATTTCCCACCACCAATGTCCCCGATTCCTTTCCCCCTCCCCTAATCTGCCTCTATGGCAGGTTCTTTATTTCTTTACGCTTTCTGTCTCTTTCTCTTTTCCTTCCCTTCCATATTGTGGGTTACAATACATACATTAAGAGGTTGTCATGTGTATCTTTTTGCCTATATTTAATGTCAGTTCTAGGTTGATATTAGCACTTTCAACAATTATTAGCACACTGTTTCGTTTCTCTCTCCTACCTAACCTCTGACTCCCACACATTTGTGATAATTTCCACCTTTGACAAGACCTCCTTATCCATGTTTCACCTGACCTTGGATATTGGTATCATACTATGTGCACACACACACACACACACACACACACACACACACACATATATATATATATATATATATATATATATTTGCATTTTATATATATATATAATGCAAATAAATGCTGTCAATCTGTCCCTCCTTCTGGCTAATTTTACTCAACATGATCCTCTCCATGTCCATCATTTATAGGCAAATTTTATAACTTCATTTTTCCTAACAGCTGCATAGTATTCCATTGTGTACATGTACCAAAGCTTGGTCAGCCATACCTCAGATTGTAAGAAAGCAATGTTCGATGGTTTCTATAGCTATGATTATTTATTGTAGTGCATCTAAAATGTTAGACTTCCTTTGGGATCTGTAATGATGCAAAGTCTTGGGCCAGAGATGACTAAATCGATTGAGAGCAAGGTTTGCATGCAGGAGGCTAAGGTTTGATTTGGCACTTGAAGCCCAAAAACCCCTAAGTACAGACCCGGGAGCAATCCCTGAGTTCCTCATAGTACTTACTACAAAATAAATGAGCAAAGTGATATACTGTCTGCTTCTGAATTGCTGTATCAGGCACATTTTTGTTTTTATTTAGCATAGTTAAACTTCTTTTAAGGGTGTGGGAAAAGGGAAAATGTTTCACATATTGCTTTTCTTTCTTCAAATTTCTAGTAGCTTCATGATCTGGGTTCTCCCATATTTCTGGAGAAACCTTAAGATTAGGTATGTAAAATTTCTGATAATTCCAAAGTATACAATTCGAAAAATTATCTTATTATCTGCAACCTGCCATTCATCCTATAAGCTTCCTTGACAGGGCAGCGCATCACTCTCATCCCTCCTGCCTTCCGCTTCTAAAACTTGAATTGCCTCTAACTTCATTCTTATCTTCCCATTTGAAGAAGCCTATTGAGTAAAACTTATTTCTAATTCTTAAAATATTCTCAAATTTATTTATATTTTCGTTCTCTCTCAAAAGCACAATCAGTCAGTAATTCTCCTTTGTGGACTAAGAATAATTTCCCAAACTCAAATTATTCAATTTTTTAATCATATCTCCTAACTCGATTACCTTTGCTATGACTTGCGGAATAATATTATTGAAAGATCATTTCTCAGGTCATCCAAGGCCACAGATTAGTGTCCCATTCATAAGAAAGTAAATTCCATATTTCATCAGTCATGGGAAACTCTTCATAATTTGAAATGCAACTAATTCAAGATTAGCATCAATTTACCTTAAAAATACAATAGGCATTGTATAAAAATTGTTTTAAAATTTTTAACATTCTATGTTTCTCACTGCCTCCCTTTTTAAATGAAGTTTCATGATTCAATCTTTTACAATTACTCTCTCTTTGACATATTATGCCACTTATATCACTCTAGCCACTGTATACATTATGTTTCTGTTTCTTCATCTTAAACATATTGAGAAAACAATAAATCTTACAAATGTAAAACTATATACAAATTACAGAGGTATTTATTTGATACATGTTCATACAATTTTTGTTTTCCTTATTATTTCTTATAAATTCCTATTAATGTAAATAAAGAGGATAATGTAGGTAACCAGGATATTAGGAAATATTAGACTACAAAGAGACAAACAGGAAAAAACTAAGAACAAAAAATATGTTTAATGATTCCTTTGAAAACTGAAATACATTTATCTTCTTAATTATTTTTGTATAGCATAATTTTCTACCTTAGTAACATCAGTTGATACATATTGTTAAAGTGCAGATACATATGTCTCATATACAACTTTACAATTTTAAATTCCATGGGGACTTTTAACCTACTTATGAATTGATATGAAATATTAAATTACTGAATAAAACATGTTTTACAAGAAAAAATGATTTAAGTCAGTTAGATGAAATAAATGATCAATATTAATGGTAAGAATAAAATCATCTATAATATGTCTCATCATCTTAAGGATTCTCAGGTGATAATTTGTGGGAGGTAGCATCATCAGAAATTTAACAGTAGTCATTTATGTTAAAAGAAAGGATTTATGATAGGTATATTTTTACTCATGAAATATGATTGATTGAAGTTATCTATCTCACTGACCAGAAGAGTTTGACTTATTATAATTTATTTTACAAAGTATGCTAAAGGAAATAGACTTAGCTAGCATAGATTTTATTATTAGATTCACATCATTTTTATTTCATAAAGACCAACTTCTAAAAGCGCAATGTTATGGAAAAGAGACTTAAAATCTATTTATTAAAAAACTTTCATTTTAATGCTTCATACTTTTATTTTTAATGTTAAATTTAAAGTGTCAATAAAGAAACAATGTTTTGAAATTACATCTTTATTTTCAGTGGTGTAAATACTAAATCAGAACATGGTTACTCTAAAACAATGTAGCCCTTGGGCTACACAAGCATGTGGCAGAACGTATGGAGATATTACTGGTACTTTCGATCAAACCAATGATCAATGGGAAGACAAGTGATACAAGTGATCATGCTAATAAATGTAGTCATTTTGTATCTGTCTTTTTCCTTCAGGTTATTTCACTCAACATGATCCTCTCCAAGTTCATCTATTTATAAGCAAATTTCATAACTTGATTTTTTGTACAGCTGCATAGTATTTCATTGTATAGATGTCCCAAAGTTTCTTTAATCAACTAGCAGTTCTCGGGCACTCTGTTTCTAGATTCTGACTTTTTGTGAATAGTGCTGCTATGGAAATAAAAGTGCAGATAGTGTTTCTGCTGTGTTTTTGGCTTCCCAGGATATATTCCCAGAAGAGGTATTGCTGGGTCAAATGGGAGCTTAATTTCTAGTTTCTGGAGGAATGTCCATATTGTTTTCCCAAAAAGACTGTACAAGTTGACATTCCCACCAACAATGAATGAGAGTCCCTTCTCCTCATATCCACACCAGCACTTGTTGCTTTTACCCTTTTGGATATAGGCCAGTCTCTGTGGTGTGAGGTGATATCTTATTGTTGTTTTGATTTGCATCTCTCTGATGTTTAGTGATGATGAGCGTTTATTCATATGAATTTTGGCGATTAGAATTTCTTGTTTTTGGAAGTTTCTGTTCATTTCTTCTCCCATATTTTGATGGGGTTGGGTGTATTTTTTTTTCTTGTAAAGTTCTACCAGTGCCTGATATATCCTGGATATTAACCCATTATCAAATGGGTATTTGGTCTGGTCAAAGGTGGAATGTACTACAAACATGTGTAAGTTAGAGTTTAGGTGAGACAGAGAAGGGAACAGTGTGCTAATAATTGTTGAATGTGATAATACTAGCTTGGAACTGAGCATTGAATATAACTAAAATTATACACATGATAATCTGTAAATGTATGTATTGCAATTCACAATGTGTAAGATAAGGAAGAGAGAAAGAGAGAGAGGAAGAGAAAAAGAGAAAAGAGATAAAGAACATGTCATTCATGAAGTCTAGAGGCAGGGGGATGGAATTGGGGACATTGGTAGTGGGATGTGCACTGGTTGAGGGATGGGTGCTGGAACACTGTATGACCGAAACCCAAACATGAACGTCTTTGTGATTGTATACCTCATGGTGGTATAATAAAATATTAAAAAAATAAATAAAAAGTTATGAAAACCCATAGAAAGAGAGGAAGACAGAAAGAAAGAAAGAAAGAAAGAAAGAAAGAAAGAAAGAAAAAGAAAGAAAGAAAGAAAGAAAGAAAGAAAGAAAGAAAGAAAAGAAAGAAAGAAAGAAAGAAAGAAAGAAAGAAAGAAAGAAAGAAAGAGAGAGAGAGAGAGAGAAAGAGAAAGAGAGAAAGAAAGAGAGAGAGAAAGAGAGAGAGAGAAAGAGAGAGAGAGGAAGAGAGAGGAAGAAAGAGAGGAAGAAAGAGAGGAAGAAAGAGAGAGAGAAAGAGAGAGAGAAAGAAAGAGAAAGAGAGAGAGAAAGAGAGAAAGAAAGAGAAAGAAAGAGAGAAAGAAAAAGAGAGAAAGAAAGAAAGAAAGAGAGAGAGGAAGAAAGAGAGAAAGAAGAAGAAAGAGAGGAAGAAAAAGAGAGAAAATAGGAAGAAAAGAGAGGAAGGAATAAAAAAGGAAAGAAAGAAAGAAAGTTAATAAATAAATAAATAGTCAAATAAATAAATAGATAAATAAATAAGCAAATAAATAAATGAAGGAATGAAGGAATGAATCAATAAAAATGAATACATAGATTAATGAATGAATGAATGAATGAATGGATAAATAAATGAATAAATAAATAAATAAATACATAAAGGAAAAGAAATGTTGGTCCAGAGTATTTTGGTAAGAATAGTGATTTATTGAGGATGTTTGTTCTGAAAGTTTTATGTAAGATATACTTAAATAAACGCAGTTTTAGGATATCATGAAAAGGGGGAAGAAAATGGAAACAATTCAAAAATAAAGAACCTGCAACTTTCCTTTACCTCTGTCAAATTTAATCTTGGGCAGAAGGTGGATTTGGTTGAAAACTCTCTAATGAAGATCTGTCCCTGAGACTTCACCATGAGAATAGTTCCATAATCATGTATTTTAGCCTCAGTATTTGAATTGATTCTTTCCTAAGTGGGTTAACTAATTTGTATTTTATGCAACACATTTTAGGTCAGGTCTGAGAAACTCAAATTGCTTTCCTCATTTAAAGTGCCTTCAGGCATGTACTCATGAGTTCCTCATAAACTTGCACTTTCCATAGCCTTATTTAAAGATCAAAATTTTTTCAAGAAGTTAGTTTAAAATAATGATGAAGTAAAAGGAAAAAATGGAGAGAGCTGTTCCATATATTTTGCTTAAATTTGAAAATAATATAAATACTAATCATAAGTTTGAGAAAATAATTAAATAATACAAATAGAACAGGGATTTGGCCTAAAATTGTATTTTTAATGGACCTTTATTTTACTTGTTGAGTAACTCTAAAAGAAGTGTTGAATCAGTTCAATTAAATAGACAAGAAATACTTTATCCAAGTCCATCGCACTGGGAAAGAGAAAGTGAAGTCATAAATTGACTCCACTGTGACTAATAGTAGAGTGATTTTTGTACAAAATTAGATAAAGGAAGAGTACAGCAACTGTTGGAAAGTTACCAGGATACTGTGGCCATCAGTTTTACTGAACGCCACAGTTTATTTGTTGTGCTTGGCTCCTAGTCTCCAAAGGAAACTGGTTTAAGGACCCTGTTTTTTCCTTCCTTCCTTTCATCCTTCCTTCCCTCTTTCCTTTCCTCCTTCCTTCCCTCCTTTCTTCCCTCCTTCCTTCCCTCCTTTCTTCCTTCCTTCCTTTCTTCCTTCCCTTCTTTCTTCCTTCCCTCCTTCCTTCCCTTCTTCCTTCCCTTCCCTCCCTCCCTCCCCTCCCTCCCTCCCTCCTTCCTCCCTTCCTTCCTTCCTTCCTTCCTTCCTTCCTTCCTTCCTTCCTTCCTTCCTTCCTTCCTTCCTTCCTTCATTTCTTCCTTGTTCCTTCCCTTCTTTCTTTCCTTTCCTTCTTTCCATTCCTTCCTTATTTCCTTTTCTGTCTTAGTTTTTAATATAGATGGCGGGATTTACAATACTGTTTATAATATAATTCTATATGTAAAATGTTCACACTTAACACTAGTGTAACTGTCCATCCCCCAGCATCTCAGAATCTATTCCCGGACATCTGACCCTGTTTTATTTGATTATAACATTTCAAAAAATGGTCTTCAGGACCTTGAGAAAGAATTTTGAATTCAGATTTACTATTAAGGGAGAAAGGATGGAAAGATTATGTTTTCTACAGCAATTGAAAGTGTTGCTACCTTGCAAAGAAGTACTGAAGAGTCTATAACAAATTTATCTTGATTGTAACTCCACAAAGAAAGGAGACAAATGAAAGGGTAGAGAACTAATACGTATATGTCACAATTTCACAATTAAAGAACTGGTACAATTTTTATATTATTTAACTCAAGAAAAACAATCTATATTGAAACAGCCATGATGAAAAAGGCTATTCTTGGAACAGGAGAGATAATAAAAGGGTGAAGCTTCTCACTTTGCGAGTAGCCATGCTGGTTGGATCCCTGACACTGCATGTGGTCTTCCAAGCACTTCCTGGAATGACCCTAGAGAATATTGCCTGTAGTAAGCCCCTGTGCACTGCCAGATGTGGTTCAAAATCTGTCAAAATAAGCAGCAGACATGATTCACTGAAAGACAGAGACTAAAAGCCTTCATAAATTCTGAGTGTCATAATTTTTGAATGTTTGAATAT
This sequence comes from Cryptotis parvus, assembly GCA_021461705.1. Classification (NCBI taxonomy): domain Eukaryota; kingdom Metazoa; phylum Chordata; class Mammalia; order Eulipotyphla; family Soricidae; genus Cryptotis; species Cryptotis parvus. The sequence goes on from JAJIBD010008238.1 coordinate 37,414, forward strand.
ATAAAATTTGAAAACCATTCCTAATGGTAAATACTGCAGAAAGAAACTCTGTAAATATCTATTTACCAAGAATGCCAAAAGATAAACCTACTTGTCATTGCATAGCTTGGATAATATTTGTATGTAATGACAATTATTGTTTTATTTTAACTTTCAGAGTTTAGATGATAATATTATCTAGCAATCTTACACTATAAAATTTTAAAAAGAATCTGGCACTGTGAATGCATCTTTAAGCTTTTTCATTAACCAAATAAGGAAGACCTGAAAGAGAGAAGATCAGAAATACTGGAAGATGCAGCCAAAGCTGGACAAAGGATTCGCAACACCCGCCTGTCCTTCGCTAACTATAAGACCAAGATGACTGCCCTCCGACGCCCTGATGGATCTATCACATCTTGCAGAAAGGAAATGGAGAAGATTATCCATGACTTCTACTCAGATCTCTTTGATAGCCATGTCCACCTGCCCACATACTGAATTCCGCAGGATGGATACATCGTTCCCAATGTTCTCCCATCTGAAATCTGACATGTCATTTCGTCAGTAAAAGAAAGGAACAGCACCAGACCCAGACCAAGTCAGACCCGATCACCTGAAGAATCTGCCGTCAGTACTCATGAATACACTGACTCGGATCTTCACATGCTATCTGTCCGAATGCAAAGTGCCCTCTCAATAGAAAACCAGCAGGACAGCTCTACTGTTCAAGAAGGGAAACATTCACGACATTGGCAAGTATCGCTCCATTTGCCTGTTGTCTGTCACGTTCTCAAGCTGTTCACTCGAGTCATTCTGAAATGCATTGGCAGAACACTAGATAAAGGACAACAATGTGAGCAAGCTGACTCCGAAAAGGATTCAGCACAATCGACCATATGCACATGGTAACCAAGCTCACTGAGGTATGTAGGGAGTCAAGATGCCACTGTCTCACGTTCATTGATTTAAAGAAAGTCTTTTGATTCTCTGGAGACCAAAGCGGTTATCGAAGCCCTAGCCAAACAGGGTGTTCAACCCCAATACATCAAGATGCTCATGAGCTCTATTGAGCTCTATTATGGATTCACCACCAGATCTCACCATTCTACAAAGAATCGATCATTGATGTCAACAGAGGGGTTCGGCAAGGTGATACCATTTCACCAAAACTCTTCAGTGCCACACTCGAGAACATCATGTGACCATTAGAATGTGAAGGAATGGAATGAAGATAGACAGTCTGCAACTAAACCACCTCCGTTTCTCTGATAATGTCATTCTAATAACACCAAACATTAGCCAAGCGGCACAAATGCTGGCTGACTTTGACCGAGAATGTGGAAAGATAGGTCTACAGTTTAATCTCAACAAAACCATGATCATGAAAAATGAACTAGTTCCAGAGGCCCCATTCACTCTCAATGGAACAGATATCTCTGAATGCAGCAGTTATGTGTACCTAAGTCGAGAAGTAAACATGATGAATGATCTAAAACCTGAGCTGTGCAGGAAGAAGAGAGCAGCATGGATTGCCTTCAAAAACATCTAGAAACAGTGACAAAGACAAAGAACCTCCGGTTCCAGGAACATCTCTTCCACTCCACTTTTCTCCCTGCACTAACATACGCCTCAGAGACCTGGGCCCTACAAAAGCAGGATGAGAACACTATTTGGGTCTCCCAAAGGGTAATCAAAAGAGCTATGCTTGGTATATCTCGCCTCACTCAAGTGAGAGAGAAGGAAACCGGAGTTCTGACCTCCGTCACTGTTCCAGAGTCAAGGACGCTGTCTCATTTGCCAAGGCATCGAAAATCAGATAGATGGGCTGTCCCCAAAAGAGCTTTTTAATACGGCAGCAGTAAGAAGGTGAACAAGCAGTGCCTGTTAAAATTTCACGGCCAACCTAAGCTGCCAAACAAAAGAAGGACTAAAATGACTGTCAGTACTTTCAATGCATGTACGCTGGCATCAGATGCATATATCGAGCATCTGATGGTGCAAGCGCAAATGATCAAGTAGACATCATTGGTCTGACTGAGAAAAGGAGGTGTCAGTTGCATCATACTGTATTTAACACCGGAGAAGAATTGTTCCTTAGAACATGCGACGAAAGAGGAGTCGGTGGCTTTGGTGTCCTTATCCAACACAAACATGGCCGTCAACATTGATTCATTTGAATGCCTAACAAACCAGATAGGATGATTACACTTAAAGAGATGTGGCCCACTGCCAGCAGTTTCTATCTTCGTTGTCTACGCACCAAACATCCACATACAAGGAAGATGAAATTGAGAAATTCTTCATGGAACTGGAGGAGTTCTATAAAAAGAGATCACACCTTCTACAAGACCATAGTCGGTAATTTTAATGCCAAGACAGGACCGAGATAATCAGCTGAAGAACTCCACATTGGGACCCATGGCCTAGAATGGAACGAACAGGGGGAGAGACTCTCTGAGTTATCATGTCCACCAAGACCATTCATGGGAACTCACAGTTCCAGAAGGCTGAAGTGAAACGTTGGATATGGGAATCTCCTGGTGGACAGTTCCACAATGAAATTGACCACATCATCTTCAATTGATGGTTTTGTCTGACCAATATTGCTGTCAGCCCCCAAATTCCAAACAGGATCGGACCACCGTCTCCTTCGTGCAAAATTCTACTTCACGCAATGGGGAGAAAAGGCCGCAAAGTTTAAGAAGAGAACTCCCAGAACAACCACCAACTGGGAACTCTTCAGCACCATTGCAGCAACATGGGAAGATACCATCATTGAGGACATTGATGAAGAATACAACCGACTGGTTCAGCACCTCCATGATTGTGCGAAGAATGCCGAGAGAGATAAAGACAGAAAAGGACACATGTCTTCAGAAACTCTCCAGCTCATTTCCCATCGTGGCAAGGCGCAATCTTCAGGTGACAAAATGCTAACGTCCAAGCTTACAAAGCGATGCAGAGAAGCAATAAAAGGAAGACCTAAAAAGACAGAAGAGCAGAAATACAGGAAGATGCAGCAGAAGCCAGGGAAAAGCATTCGCACCACCCTCCTGAACTTCACCAACTATAAGACCAAAATGACTGCCCTCCGACACTCCTGATGGATCTATCACATCTTACAGAAAGGCAATGGAGAAGATTATCCATGACTTCTACTCAGATCTCTTTGTTAGCCTTGCCCACCAGCCCACATACCAAATTCCACAGGATGGATATGTCGTTCCCAACGTTCTCCCTCCTGAAGTCCAACATGCCATTTTGTAGGTAAAGAAGGGAACAGCACCAGGCCCAGACAAAGTCAGACCCAAACACCTGAAGAATCTGCCGTCAGTACTCATCAATACACTGGCCTCGGCTCTTCACACGCTACCTGTCCGAATGCAAGGGGCCCTCCCAATGGAAAACCAGCAGGACAGTTCTACTGTTCAAGAAGGGAAACATCCACGACATTGGCAACTATCGCCCCATCTGCCTGTTGTCCCTCATCTACAAGCTGTTTACACGAGGCATCCTGAACAGGATTGGCAGGACACTAGATGAAGGACAACCATGTGAGCAAGCTGGCTTCAGGAAAACGGATTCAGCAAAATCGACCATATCCACACGGTAACCAAAGCTCATTGAGGTTTGTAGGGAGTACAAGATGCCACTCTGTCTCACGTTCATTGATTTAAAGAAAGCCTTTGATTCTTTGGAGACTGAAGCGGTCAGCGAAGCCCTAACCAAACAGGGCATTCAAACCCAATACATCAAGATCCTTCGTGAGCTGTACTCCGGATTCACCACAAGGATCTCACCATTCTACAAGGAAGTGATCATTGATGTCAAAAGAGGGGTTCGACAGGGTGATACCATTTCACCAAAACTCTTCAGTGCCACCCTCGAGAACATCATGCGACAATTAGAATGGGAAGGAATGGGAGTGAAGATAGACGGTCGGCAACTACACCACCTCCGCTTGCCGATGCCGATGACATCGTTTTAACAACACCAAACATAAGCCAAGCAGCACAAATGCTGACTGACTTTGACCGAGAATGTGGAGAGATAGTTCTAAAGCTGAATCTGAACAAAACTATGTTCATGAAAAGTGAACTAGTTCCAGAGGCCCCCATTCACTCTCAATGGAACAGACATCTCTGAATGCAGCAGTTATGTGTACCTAGGTCGAGAAGTCAACAAGATGAATGACCTAAAACCTGAGCTGTGCAGGAGGAAGAGCGCGGCATGGAATGCCTTCAAAGGCATCGAAAGATAGCTAAAAGGACAAAGAACCTCCGACTCTTGGCACATCTCTTTACTCTACCATTTTCCCTGCATTAACATACGCCTCAGAAACCTGGGCCCTACAAAAGCAGGATGAAAATGCTATTCAGGTCTCCCAGAGAGGAATCAAAAGAGCTATGCTTGGAATATCACACCTCACTCAAGTGAGAGAAGGAATCGGAGTTTCGACCTCCATCGCTATTCCAGAATCAGGGATGCTGTCTCATTTGCCAAGGCATCGAAAATCAGATAGGCTAGACATGTAATGCAATTTGGATATAACCGCTGGACTAGAGCTGTTACCAACTGGATCCCACGGGATGTCAAAAGATCACGTGGCCGCCCACCTACTAGATGGTGAGACTTCTTTGTCAAGACCCTGAAGGAACGGTTTGAGGCTCTTCATATTCCTGAATCAACCAGATGCCATTGGGCTACATTGGCATGTGATAGGGTCCAATGGAAATGTTACTGGTTCCTGCTTGAGCAAATCGATGAATAACGTGGATTCAAGTGATCAAGTGATACATCTTCAAAATCCATAATTATTAAAGTCTTATTTTTCCATATTGCTTACACTTCATATTAATACAATTCAGCCACTTAGAGTTTTTTACTCTGCACAAAACTTTACTTTAAATTTACTCTTATTGGTGCAGCGCTATAGCACAGCAGGTAGGGCATTTGCCTTGCACATGACCGACCTCGGTGATCCCCTTCATCCCATATGTTCCCCTGAGCACTGCCAGTTACAATTGCTGAATGCAGATTAGGGATTAACCCCTGAGCATTGCCATGTGTGACCCAAAAAGCAAAAAAAAGTAAAAATAAGTAAATAATTCATTTTTAAAATGAAAAAAAATAAATTTACTTTCACTAAAATAATGTAATTTAGAAAGTTGTACATAATATCGTTCATTTAGGCTTTCAACATTCCAACATTAAATCTACAACCAATGTGACCTCCCTCCATGAATGTCCCTTGTTTCTCTCCCACCCCTACTGTTAGTCCCCTTTGCAGGCACATAAATATTGTATTTCATATTTCCAGCTCCAATGAAACTTAAAATGTCAGCTGGAATTATCAGAAAATAAGTTAATAAATAAGTTAATAAATGATGATTGATTGCTATATAATTTTAACCTATGTAAGTAAATAAACTCAAATAATTTATTATAGCATATGTCTATTCTCATTTACCAAAAAATATTTCAACTCTGGTATCTAAAGCATAATGCATTAAATTTTATTTTTATATCACTTTCACTATGGTAATAATCAAGTCTTCCCTGTCATTAATACAATTCTAAACACATCATTTGCTTATATACTTTGCAATTTACGTCAAATATATAGTTTACAAATGTAAGAAATTCAGAGCTACTCTTGTTGTATTTGATATGCCAAATACCAGTAACAATTATAGACCTAATTCTCATGACCTGATGGAATGGCTTGAGGCTCTTTACATTCCTGGAGTGAGCAGATACCCTTAGGCTACACTAGCATGAGACAGGATGCATGGAGATGCTATTAGTACCTGCTCGAGTAAATCAATGAACAACAGAGACAAGTAATACAAGTGATGCAAATGTAAAACTTAGTAAGAATGATGCAAACCAAAAAAAATATAAGGGGAACAACTTGAATTGACCTATAAAAGTACACAGCTGTTGATGTCACTGGTGAGGGATGCTGATGTCACCATTGAGGTCAGATCCTGAGCAAGTAGAGCATCACCAAGAAGACTGAGTAGAGCAGCCACCAAGAAGTCTCCAGGAACCACTTGTGGTGACTATCTCTGCTTTTATTATGTGGAACAAGGGTATTTAAACTGGGGGAAAGTAGAGTATGAACTCTCTGTCAATCAATCAGGTAGGGTAAGAAAGTAGGGTATGAACTTGTGCCTACAGATATGTAGAGGAATTAAAACAGGGTGTGTGCTTAATCCTAATCAGGCAGGGTAGGAAAGGGGATTAAAACATAGCTATGCTTCTGTACAGAGTGTGTGCTTAATGTGTTTAGCTACACATAGTATTTTATCTTAAGATAGGGAATGTTGGTTTAATATTAGAAAATATTATAGATACTGCTTAACTATCTAAATTAATAAGCAAAAAATGCAATAAAAATTTTATGTTTGCAAGAACTGATAGACATAGAATATTCAGTATAAATGAGTAATATAAGCAATTCATTATTGATAATGTATAAAATCTCTTAGCAAGCTAGGAATAAACCTTTCTTAATTTAGTAGTGAATAACCATATGAACCTGGGCTGAGTGCCATACATAATTTCACATGCTGAGAAGTTTGTCTTGAGATTATATATATACACACATATATATGTAATATATATATATAAATTTATATGTATATATAAATTTTACTTATTATTATTTACAGTTATTAATTCTTGGGTTTCAGGAATACAATATTTCAGTCCCCATCCCTTCACCACGGTCCACTTCTCTCCACCTGTCTGCCCCTACCCCCATTGGACTCCCACTCACCAGTCGGCCTCTTTGAGAGATGCAGAGTTTTTCTAAACAATTTTAAATAACTTTTGTAACTGTGGTTTTACTCAATTTATTACTGATAGGATTTTATGCATAACACTTTACTACCTTTCAGCTCTCTCTCCTCCTCCCAACTGGACACTTCCCTCCTCTTCTCTCCCTTGTTATCCCTTCCCTGTCCTATCCTACTTCCCAATGCTTCTGACTGAAAACCAGTCCTCAACAGTCATGCCACCACTATACATAACATATCCCACATACAAGAGAGATCATTCTGTGTCAGTCTCTCTCTCTCTCTGATCACCTTTTCACTCAGCATGACACTCTGAAAATTAAATTTTTTTCTTGTGGGTGAGTAATGTTTCATTGTGTATATGCTCCATAGCTTTTTAAAAATATTTTATTGAAATACCATAATTTAAATAAATTTGCCGGGGCCGGAGCGATAGCCCAGCGGGTAGGGGCGTTTGCCTTGCACGCGGCCGGCCTGTGCTGGCCTGGGTTCGATCCCGGCATCCCATATGGTCCCCTGAGCACCGCCAGGAGTGATTCCTGAGTGCAGAGCCAGGAGTAACCCCTGAGCATCGCGGGTATGACCCAAAAAGCAAAAATAAATAAATAAATAAATAAATATATAAATAAATAAATAAATTTGCCATAGTTTCATAGTATAACGAGCCCATGACAAATCTGTTCATGATTATGTCTCTGTTCATGATTAAGTCTCAGTCATACAGTGTTCCAACAACTACAACAGTGCACATTTTCCAACACTAATGTGCCCCATTCCCACCCACCCATACCACACAACCTCTTCTATGGCTGGCACTCTGTCTCTTCCCTTTAGTGCATTGTGATGTGTATTATAGACATTGAAATATTATCATGTATCCGGAGCTGATCTCCCAGTAAGGGGCTCGGCCAGCCCCTGGCCGAGTCTAACATTGCTCCAAGGGTTTGCTCTCATGGGCAGGGGAGAGACCACACTGACCGGACTTGGAGTTTTGGGCCCTGCCCTTTCCTCCACCTCCATGTCAGTTGCCCCGGAAGAGAGAGACCCACCCACGCCAGACCCACAGCTCCCTTGGCGCGTGGCACAGCCGCGACGCGATATTCTTAGAGAATACTGATTTTCTCAAGGTCCTTCCCAAGATCTTTCACATTTATACATTGTATACAGTTTTAGACAGATTCTAACTGATACCAGTAAGCCTAGCAAGAAACCAGAGCAAACCACACATCATGCAGTTAGTTATTCTCAACATCCAGACTCCATAGTTCCTCAGAGCTCCATCCAAGAGAAAACCTGATCTTCCCCCTTTAAGTTTCTTCAGTAAATGTTCAAGATGAGAGCCTTCTACTGAGACTATATTACCTACACGGCAAAGCCTGGCAAGCTACCGGTGTTTTTTATACTTGTTATGCCAAAAACTAGTAACAATTATGGATCTCAGTTCCATGACCTGAAGAATGGTTTGGGGCTCCTCCTGTCCCTGGAGCAAGCAGATGCCCTTGGGTTACACTTGCTTATGACAGGACTAATGGAGATGTTACTAGTGCCCACTTAAGCAAATCAATGAACAATGGGAAAACAGTGATCCCTTGACCTACGTTCAATACTTAGTTCCAGTTTAGCTTTATCATTTCCAATTATTATTTTCAATCTAGTCCCTTTTCTACCTTACCTAACATATGACCTGCACAAACTTGTGGTAGATTCCAGCTATTTACAAGTTCAGCTGACCCCTGTTTTGCCTGGCTTTGGATATAAGTTTTTCTATTTTTCTTTAAAACCAACCAATAAATGCAATCATTCTCTATCATCTTTCTCCTGACTCATTTCACTTAGCATGATATTCTCCTTTTCATCCATTTATAGGCAAATTTCATGACTGAGTGCCCCAATAGATGACTGGATAAAGAAACTATGATAAATATATACAATGGAATACCATGAGGCTCTCAGGAAAAAGAAGATGTGAAATTAGCCTACCATAGGTTTCTTAATCTGGCAATCTGTTCTTCAACACTAGAATATTTTTTTTTAGATTTTGCCTATTTTAGATAGATTCCTTAGCAAGAAATCTAAGGGTGCAAATATATTTTGTACATTGTGTTTGGGGCCCTTGGGGTCTATTTCAAGAAATAGAACTGTTGGTTAAATTGGAATACAATTTCTAGTTCTTTGGGGACTGTCATATTGCCCTGACTTTTTTAAAAAAATTCCTTTATGCTATTGTAGTACTCATTTCAATGATATGAATTCTCTAAGCTGTTGTCTATTCACAAAGCTCTATATTGTTATATTCAGTCATTGGTTATATTTAAAATTGTATGAACTATTTTTTTCAACTCCCACCTTTTATATCCTTTTTAAAAATCCCAATTATACTTTTAATATTTAATTGCAAATAAGGTATGCAACATGTTTTGTGTCTTAAATATTTCAGTCTGATAACCACACTACCATGAGCTAATATTTCTATTACTTCACGTAATTATCATTTTTATTTTTTGTGGTGAGAACAATTAAGATCTAATCTCTTAACAACTGTGAAGCTTATAAAACAGTATTGTTGACAATAGTCACAATGACATGTATTAGTTCTCTAGAGTATATTTATCTACTGGTTGTAAGTTTATACCTTTTTTACATAACACTCTCTTCATTCCCCCTCCCCACTACTGATAATCGTGCTTTCATTCTTGGTTTCTATGAGTTCAGCTCTTTTATAGCTCACATAGATCTGATATTGCACAATATTTTCTTTTTTTCACAATATTTTTTTCTGATTTATTTCACTCATCATAATGCTCTGACTCTTCATCCATTCTGTCACAAACAGTAGAACTTTTTTCTTTCACATGGATATATATTTATAATTTATAATTGTCTGAGGAACATATAGTGAAAATTTGCTTTCCATGTTATGAAATAACTTAACACCCTTTGTAATCAGTTCATATGCCTACACTTGTTCATAATTTGGAGTCTCAATCAGGGTCTGCTTCTTTGAATATAGACTTCATTCAGAATGTGAACAAATAAAAGCAGGAAAATTAAATAATGTGTATATGAAAGTCAATTTGAAATAATAATTACTTGAAGACAGTGGGTTATTTCAAATGCTCATACCAATGCCCAAGGATTAGCTCTATTTTATTGGACTTCATGAAAAGATACAATCACCACATTTATTTGCTGAGTATTTTAGTTGCCCAGCACGATGTAGGTGTCCATGCATGTCAAAAATACTTCTCTTTTAAGTTACTTCTTAAATAACTTAATACTTCTCTTGAAGTACCTCAGTTCAACTTCAATTGGTTGAAAAATAAAGTCAGTGACTGAGGGAGCATGTTTTAGAGCATTTGATCTCTAAAGGGGGTGTAACGTAAACTGAGAGAGATTAGCTCTTTCATCTTTATTTTTTATTGAATCACTGTGATTACATTAAAAAGCTGTTCATGATTAGGTTTTAGTAATATAGTATTCCAACACTTAGGCCCTCTTCCAATCCCTTCCCAACATGCACATTTCCCAACATCAAGGTGACCCTGTTTCCCTGCCCTCTACAACCTGCCTCTATGGTAGGCATTCTCTTCTCTCTCTCTCTCACTCTCACTTTCTCTCTCTCTTTACACATTGTGGTTTGCAATAGAGACACTGAAGGTATATCATGAATCTCCCTTTAAATTTCTTGTATCACATATCACTTGTATCACTTGTCTTCCTATTGTTCATTGATGTGCTTGAATGGGCTCCAGTAACATCTCCATATGTCCTGTCGCAAGCCAGTATAGCCCAAGGGTATCTGCTTGCTTCAGGGACAGGAAGAGCCTCAAACCATTCCTTCAGGTCATTGGAATGAGGTCCATAATTCTTATTGGGTTTTGGCATATCAAATAAAGCATGGGTAGCTTGCCAGGCTCTGCCATGTAGGAGGTATACTCTCATTAAAAGGCTCTCATCTCGAGCATTTACTGATGAAACTCAAAGGGGAAAGATCAGGTTTTCTCTTGGGTGGAGCTCTGAAGAGCTGTGGAGTCTGGATGTTGAGAATGACTGACCTCATGATGTGTGGGATGCTCTGAATTCTTGCTAGGCTTACTGGAATAACGGGTATCAGTTAGAACCTGCCTAGAACTGTATACAGTGTATAAATGTGAAAGATCCTGGGAAGGACCTGATCTTAAAATCTTGTACTATCTAAGACTGTCAGCCATGGCTGTGCGCCGATGGAGCTGTGAGTCACTCTTCTGGAGTAGCTGGCATGGATGTGGAGAAAAGGGTGTAGGAGCCCAAATTCCTGCTCCAAGTCCAGTCAGCGTGGTCCTTCCCCTGCACATTTCATCGAACCCTTGGAGCAATGTTGGAGTCAGCTGGGGCTGACCAAGCCCCCTTTCCAGGAGGTTAGCTCCATGGGTTGCTTCCACGTGGGGCCGAGTGGCACAGCTGTGGGTCTGGAGTGGATGAGTCCAACATTGCTCCAAGGGTTCGCTCACACTTGCGGGGGAGGGGTCACTCTGGCCAGACTTGGAGCTAGGATCTAGGCTTCTCCACCCTTTCCTCCACCTCCATGCCGGCTACCCCAGAGAGAGGACCATGTCAGACCCATAGCTCTGTTGGCAACCCCAGAAGAGATCCAGACTCATCCATAAAATATATATAATATACATATAAATATAAAAATATATAATGAAATATTTATAGAACAGTAAAAGGCAAAAAAGAAGCTATTGTAAAAAGAAATTTTCCTACATTTCATAAATATATATTAATTTTATACTATGTGTAAAGAAATAGGCTCATTGAAATATCATGAAAAATATGGATAGAATATATACTGAAATTAATATGCTAGTATATTTTTCTGTCCAATATAATATTTCTCATAAATCTGTATTTAAGAAAACTATAAACAAAGATTATGCTACCAGCACGGCAGAGCCTGGCAAGCTACCCGTGTCGTATTTGATATGCCAAATACCAGTAACAATTATAGACCTCATTCCCATGACCTGATGGAATGGTTTGAGGCTCTTTATGTTCCTGGAGCAAGCAGGTGCCCTTGGGCTCTACTTGCATGAGACAGGTCATATGGAGATGTTACTGGTGCCCGCTCAAGCAAATTGACGATGAATGGGAAGACAGTGATACGGTGATACAGTGATAAACAAAGATTACCAAATTACATACTTATTCCAAAACACCATTAATGTAGTTTTAAAATAGATATTTAAAACAGATTCTAAAGTGGTATACTCCACTATTCATAGAGCAAAGAATGGTTTATTTTATTTATCCATTCTATTACTGTCAAAATGGCACATTACATACCCTCTGCCTACCACACAGCTGAGATGGATTTCAACTATTGACACATCCTTCATGGCCCTGTTTTCAGTGTGCTTGTTATTGTTCTCATAATATTTTTTACATACTACAAGTGAAAGCAGTCATTCTGTAATTGTCCTTTTCCTTTTGACTTATTTTTACTCAGCATGATACTATCCATTTGTGTCTAATTATAGTAAAATTTCATACTTCACTTTTCCTAAAATCTGCAAAGTATCACAGCCCGGCTCATACGGCTGCTAGCGGCAGCGCGGTTCATCAATAAATGCTTTATTTAGAGGTGACTACAACAGTATGCCACCCGCGTGGCAAGCCTGGCAAGCTGCTCATGTAGTATTTGATATGCCAAATACCAGTAACACTTATATTAGGTCACAGGAATGACCTAATATAATGGTTTGAGGCTCTTTATATTCCTGGAGCAAGCGATGCCTTTGGGTTCTCACCATGAGCTATACAATTACAAAGATGTTCATGTTTGGGCTTCTGTCATACAGTGTTCTAGCACCCATCCCCCACAGTGCCCATTTCCCACCACCAATAACCCCAATTCCTCCCCCCTCCCTAGCCTGCCTCAATGGCAGGCTCTTTATCTCTTCTTTGTCTCTCTCTCTTTCCCTCTCTTCTCTTACACATTGTGAATTGCAATATATACATTTAGAGGCTATCTGGTATATCCTTTGGCCTATATTCAGTGCTCAGTTCTAGGCTGGTATTTTCATTTTTTTTTTAGATTTTGTTTATTTATTTTTTAAACATTTTATTTTACCACCGTGAGATATACAATTACAACGTTATTCATGTTTGGAGGTTTCGGTCACACAGTGTTCCAGCATCCCGCCCTCCACCAGTGCCCATCACTTAGGCAGGACTTGGGAGGTGGGAGGGAACTGGGGTCAAAGGCTTTTTTAAATCAATGAATGTGAGACAGAGCGGCATCTTGTACTCCCTACAAACCTCAATGAGCTTGGTTACCATTATATTGGTCTTCCATTATATTGGATTGAAGTGCTAGAGGTTTTTGCACTATTAAAAATCTTTTGGAACTGGGCATATGGAACTAGAATATTTCAGGAATATTCTATCAATTTCTTTTAAAAATTTAAGGGGCATACTTACAGGGATTCTATTGAATCTGTATAATGCTTTGGGGAGTTTTGCAGTACTGACCATGTTGATACTTCCCATCCATGAGCCCAAAATATCTCTATATTTCCCTTATGTCCTTTTTCATTTCTCGAAGAAGCATTTTGTAGTTTTCTTTGTATGGCTCCTTTATGTCCTTAGTTAAGGTGATTCTGAGGTACTTGATTTTCTGAGGCACAATTCTGAACATGGTTGTATTTTTAATATTACTTTCTTCTCTTTTTGTTATCTGCATATAGTAAAGCCATGGATTTTTGGTATGATTTTGTAATTTGCCACTTTACTATAAAGTTATTTTTTAGGATATTTTGATAGAGACATTGGAGTTCGCTAAGTATAGTATCATTTGTAAGTAGTGATAGCCAGACTTCTTTTGCTACCTGGATCGCTTACTATCTTTTTATTCCCTGATTGTTATAGCAAGCATTCCAGCAATATATTGAATAGAAGTTGAGAGTGGGCAACCTTGTGTTTTTCCTAACCTTAGGGAAAACTAAGGTGACTATAAGAGAATCTGACACACGGCAGAACCTGGCAAGCTACCCATGTTGTATTTGACATGCCAAATACCAATAACAATTATAGACCTCATTCCCATGACTTCATGGAATAGTTTGAGGCTCTTTATGTTCCTGGAGTGGGCATTTGCCCTTGGGCTATCTTGCATGTGACAGGACATATTGAGATGTTACTGGTGCCTGCTCAAGCAAATCGAAGATCTAAGGGAAGAAAGTGATACAGTGATAGGGGACAGGCTGTTGGGGAGCCACTGGGGTCTCCAACAGTATCAGGACAGAAGTTCTGTTCTACCTCTGGAGCCCCTGGGGAACAGATGAAAACTCAGGATTCTGGCCCAGTTCCAAAAGGTTCTCAATAGTGCAAAAATCTCTAGCACTTGAATCCAACATAATGGAAGAGCTCTAGCTCTGGTCAGAATTTAGACCATACATGAGGGCCAAGTCTCCTACCAAAGAGTATCCTACCAGAGAGAGTCCCACCAAAGTGGATCCCACCAGAGAGGAGTCCCACCAAAGAGGAGGAAAGTACCTCAAATCAGTCAACTTATACACACAAAAGTAATCCTAACTTCAGGGAGGGTCTTGTTGTGCCATACCCTATTACAGGTCTAAACAAATGATTAAGCCAAGAACTAATCCATTCTTCAGAGATTATGAGATTATCTCTTATGAAAAGCACTGGAGAGAGAGAGGACTGGTATAAAATAATACATCTTAATTTCATGGGCTTCATATAATCTAGATGGTACCCACAAGGTCCTTCTTATTTATTATCTGCACCAGGGTGATTCTGACTATCCTGTTCTCTCTATACTGAAGGGTGACACTGCCTGCTTGAGGGCAAACTAGTATTATCCTTCCTATAATGTTAAACGATAGTCTCAATGTAGCCAGGGTGGTAATCTGGTAAATTCTAACTGTCCCATGCTGGGTACAGTGGGTATAAAGAGGAGCTGTGCTCAATCTAGGTAACATAGAAGTCTAGGTAGATATATAATAATAAGTCAGTAGTTACTCATTCAGAGTCAAGGTGACTTCTGTAACTGCCACACCCTTCACCACTGTTTACACAGAACAAGGATTTCATGAGTATGAACCCTGGCTTAAGAACATGCAAATAGATTAAGCTGTGAGTGGATAAAACAGCAAAGCTCCCAAGCTAGCTAGGCCTGTCATCCAACAACAGACTTTTTAATTTTTTCCTCATGAGGATAATGCTTGCTCTGGACTTGGGCAGATGGCTTTAAATCTATTGAGGAAAGTTCCATCAACTCCCATTTTGTTTAGAGTTTTTATCATGAACAGGTGCTGGATCTTGTCAAATACTTTCTTTGTATCTATTGATATAATCATCAATTATTTTTTTAATCTGGCCCAGGTATGCTGAACCAGAGACTCTCAAATATGGGGCAGAGCTGCTACTTGCTCTCCCTGTGCCCACCGCTCAAGAGGCGCCCGGGAGGCATGGCAGGTTCTAGCCCTGGCCTGCCACCCCAGCAGAGCCTCACAACAAGCCAGACGACCCCCCTTCCCCGACTCCATGGAGGCTGCCGTTTTCCACATCCAAACTTCTTTCTCATCACAACTCCACCCAGCAGACCAGACTATCACAGCCTGGATCATCTACACCCACCCTGCTGCATTTTTTTTTTAATCCGGCCCAGGTAAGCTGAACCAGAGACTCTCAGACATGGGGCAGAGCTCCTACTTGCTCTCCCTGTGCCCAGCCGCTCATGAGGCACCGGGAGGCATGGTTGGTTCTAGCCCTGGCCTGCCACCCCAGCAGAGCCTCACAACAAGCCAGACGACCTCCCCAACTCCATAGAAGCCTCTGTTTTCCACTTCCGAACTTCTTTCCCATCACAACTCCACCCAGCAGATCAGACTATCACAGCCTGGCTCGCACGGCCACGCAGTTCATCAATAATTGCTTTATTTAGAGGTGACTACAAGAGTATGCCACCCACATGGCAAGCCTGGCAAGCTGCTTGTGTCGTATTTGATATGCCAAATACCAGTAACATTTATATTAGGTCATTCCCATAACCTAATATAATGGTTTGAGGCTCTTTATGTTCCTGGAGCAAGCAGATGCCTTTGGGTTCTACTAGCATGAGACAGGACATATGGAGATATTACTGGTGCCCGCTCTAGCAAATAGATAATCAATGGGAAGATAGTGATAGTGATATTAATCATATACTTTTTTCTTTTTATTGATATGATGTATTATGTTGATTTACTTACAATGTTAAACCATCTTTGCATCCTGGGATGAATCATAATTGGTCATGATACATGATCTTTTTGATGAGTCATCGGGTTCTATTAGCCAGTATTTTGTTGAAGATCCTTGCATCTATGCTAATCAGGGATATCAGCCTGTAATTTTCTGTTTTTCTGATATCTATCTTTCTGTTTCTGGTATCCGGGTGCTATTTGCCTCAAAGAAATTGTTTGGAAGTGTTTCTGTCTCATCAATTTCCTAGAGAAGCTTGAAAAGGACTTTTAATAGGTCCTTTTTAAAGGTTTGGAAGAAATCACATGTATATCCATCTGGACCTGAGCTAATGATTTTGTGGAGACTTTTGATTACCATTTCAATTTCCTTGATAGAGTAAGCCTATTCAAGTATTCCAATTGTTCTTGGTGAAGCCTTATATTATAGGAATCCAGGAATTTAGCCATTTCTTCTAGGTTCTCTTGGTTTTGGCATACAGAGTATCAAAGTAATCTCTGATGATCCTCTGAATGTGATTTCTGATGTGATATCCTCTATTTCATTTCTGGTTTGGCTTTTTAGGTTTCTCTAACTTTGCAGCAATGATATTTATAACTGTTCCTATATTATTTGGGTTGTCTGCCTGTCCTTCTGGGTCTCCAATTATTCTTATGCTCCTCTTTAATTCATTCTAATGTTTTTGTGCCTGCTGTTGAGCCATTTTGAAGTCTTTTTCCATTTTCAGTTGTTGTTTGAGTGCTTTCTTCTGCTCATTTTCAGATTTACTAATTCTCTTTTTAGCTCTAGTCATTCTACTGTAGAGGGCACCCACTGAGTTTATTCATTTCATCTACTGAATTTTTTTATTAATGACAACGTTGTTTTAGTTTTCTTATTTCTACTCCCATTCTCTCCTGGATCTTATTGGCTATTCATTCCACTATTTCTTCCATACCCTCCTGTATTTTATTAGATGTCCATCCCCACTTCTTTGAGCTCCTTCAACACCCTCACCATTTGATCTCTCAATTCTTTTATCAGAGAGATTATGTATATGGGTATTTCTTGTTGAGGTCAGGGATGTTTAATTCATCCATTACTCATGGTAGGAATCTGTGCTGTTTACCAATGATGCCCTGGTAGTCTGAACACCCCCTGACCTCAGTTCTACCTGTGGAGAGGGGGTGCGATGTATTGGCACAGGTCCTGAGGCCACATTTCCAGGGCCATTGCCTGTGTTTGCACTTCTGAGAAACATAGATGCCCCTGCTTGCCTAGGCATTTTAACCCTTAGAATATTTTTGTATGTTTATGATGAGTTGTGGATTGGTGAAGAAAAGCACTTCCATGGTCCTTTGCACTTGGATTTCACATGTATATGGAGAGGAAAATTCCTCCCTGCATCCCTCCCTGAAGACTCTAATCCCTTCTAGTCCCAACACCACATGGATTGGCACAAATCACCTTGTCCGGTTTGCTCTCTGGTATATCTGGACAGGAAAGATCCTCCCTGCCACAGAGATTTCCTCTGATTAATTATATCATCTCAACTGAATTTTCTCAAAGACAATTCTCATGTGCTTTCAGAAAACACTATTTATAAGGCAAATTCAATTGTTGGAATCAGAAAAGACTGATACAAGTTAACTTTGTTGAACAAAAGAGCGTAAAGGCTGGGTCTCTGAGTCTTCTTCCCCCTAGACAGAGTGAGCCAAAATTCGGCCTTCTAGTCCCCTACTTTAAGTCCCTTGCCTCAACTTCAATGACTGTGAGACCAAAATGTCCTTACTCCTACATAAAAACAATCAAATGCACCAAGAGTCAATAGCAAAAGAAATTATTTTAATGTAAGTAGAAAAGGCATATTTTATTCACTCTTGCCTAGAATTTAAATTTTTTAAGTATTTTATTATACCACAGTGAGATATACAAATAAAAAGATATACAATTAAAAAGTTCATATTTGGGTTTTGGTCATACAGTGTTCCAGCACCCGTCCCTCCACCAGTGCCCATCTCCCACCACCAACGTCCCCGGTTCCCTCCCCCTTCACCAGCCCACCTCCATGGCAGGTTCTTTATTTCTTTCCCTTTCCCTCTCATTCTCTTTTCCTTCCCTTCCAGACTATGGAGTACAGAACATACATTAAAAGGTTGTCATGTGTATCCTTTTGCCTCTATTTAATGCTCAGTTCTAGGTTGGCATTAGTACCCTCGACAATTATTAGCACCCTGTTCCATTTTCTGTCTTACCTAAACTCTGACTCCCACACGTTTGTGATAATTTCCACCTTTGACAAGACCTCCTGATATGTTTCACTTGACCTTGGATATTGGTATCATAATATGTACATATATATTTATGCCATGCAAATAAATGCAGTCATTCTGTATCTGTCTCTCTCCTTCTGGCTAATTTCGCTCAACATAATCTTCTCCATGTCCATCCATTTATAGGCAAATTTTATAACTTCATTTTTTCCTAACAGCTGCATAGTATTCCATTGTGTAGATGTACCAAAGCTTCTTTATCCAGTCATCGATTTTCGGGCACTCTAGTTGCTTCCAGATTCTGGCTATTGTGAATAATGCTGCTATGAACATAAAAGTAGGGATGGTGTTTCCGCTGCGTATTTTTGGTTTCCCAGAGTAGATTCCCAGGAGTGGTATGGCTGGGTCAAATGGGAGTTCAATTTCTAGTCTTTGGAGGAATGTCCATATTGTTTTCCAGAAAGGCTGTACCAGCCGGCATTCCCACCAACAATGGATGAGTGTCCACTTTTCCCCATATCCACGCCAGCTCTTGTTGTTCTTGCTCTTTTGAATATGTGCCAGTCTCTGTGGTGTAAAGTGGTATCTCATTGTTGTTTTGATTTGCATCTCTCTGATGATTAGTGATGATGAGCATTTTTTTCATGTTTTTTTGCCATTCAAATTTCTTCCTAGCTGAAGTTTCTGTTCATTTCTTCTCCCCATTTTTTGATGGGGTTGTTTGTTTTCTTCTTGTAAAGTTCTACCAGTGCCTAATATATCCTGGATATTAACCCCTTATCAGATGGGTATTGGGTGAATATTCTTTCCCATTCTGTGGACTGCTTTTGTATCTTAGTCACTGTTTCTTTTGAGGTACAGAAGCTTTTTAGTTTCATGTAGTCCCATATGTTTATCTTTTCTTCTAGTTGCTTTGTTAGTGATGTTTCACCTTTGAAGATGACTTTAGCTTCAATGTTGTGGAGGGTTTTTCCTATATTTTCTTCAATGTACTTTATGGATTCAAGTCTGATATTGAGATCTTTAATCTATTTTGATCTGATTTTTGTGCATGGTGTTAGACACAGGTCCAAATTCATTTTTTCACATGTCGCTGCCCAATTTTCCCAACACCACTTGTTGAAGAGGCTTTCCTTACTCCATTTTAGACTCATTGCACCTTTATCAAAGATTAAATGATCATATGTTTGAGGTTGGGTGTCAGGATACTCAATTCTATTCCATAGTTCCACAGGTCTGTTTTTATTCCAATACCATGCTGTTTTAATCACTACTGCCTTGTAGTACAGTTTGAAGTTGGGAAAGGTGATGCCTCCCATCTTCTTTGTCCCGAGGATTG
Organism: Cryptotis parvus; assembly: GCA_021461705.1. Classification (NCBI taxonomy): domain Eukaryota; kingdom Metazoa; phylum Chordata; class Mammalia; order Eulipotyphla; family Soricidae; genus Cryptotis; species Cryptotis parvus. The sequence continues at coordinate 57,036 of JAJIBD010008238.1, forward strand.
CTTTAGCTATCCTTGGGGGGTTTATTGTTCCATACAAATTTCAGGAGCGTTTGGTCAATTTCTTTGAAGAATGTCATCGGTATCCTCATAGGGACTGCATTGAATCTGTACAGAGCTCTAGGGAATATTAGCATTTTGACAATGTTGATTCTCCCCATCCATGAACAGGGAATGTGTTTCCATTTACAAACTGTATGTTGAAACCTGTCTGGGGTCACATAAATGAATATGGGGTCATGAGACATTCAAACAGTGAGAGGCTTCTCTCACTTGTTTGAATGCACAACAATCAAATACAATTCTAGATCAACCTTCACTTGATCACTTGATCACTTGAATCCCGTTATTCATCGATTTGCTCGAGCGGGCGCCAGTAACATTTCCATTGGGCCCTATCACGTGCCAATGTAGCCCAATGGCATCTGTTTGATTCAGGAATATGAAGAGCCTCAAACCGTTCCTTCAGGGTCTTAACAAGGAAGTCTGACCATCTTGTAGGTGGGCGGCCACGTGATCTTTTGACATCCCGTGGGATCCAGTCAGTAACGGCTCTAGTCCAGCGGTTGTCTCCAAATCGCATTACATGACCAGCCCATCTGATTTTCGATGTCTTGGCAAACGAGACAGCGTCCCTGATTCTGGAATAGCGACGGAGGTCAGAACTGCGGATTCCTTCTCTCACTTGAGTGAGGCGTGATATTCCAAGCATAGCTCTTTCGATGCCTCTCTGGGAGACCCGAATAGCATTCTCATCCTGCTTTCGTAGGGCCCAGGTCTCTGAGGCGTATGTTAATGCAGGGAGAACGGTGGAGTCGAAGAGATGTGCCCGGAGCCGGAGGTTCTTTGTCCTTTTAGCTATTTCTTCGATGCCTTTGAAGGCATTCCATGCCGCTCTCTTCCTCCTGCGCAGCTCAGGTTTTAGGTCGTTCATCATGTTGACTTCTCGACCTAGGTACACATAACTGCTGCATTCAGAGATGTTTGTTCCATTGAGAGTGAATGGGGCCTCTGGAACTAGTTCATTTCTCATGAACATAGTTTTCTTCAGATTCAGCTGTAGACCTACCTTTCCACATTCTCGGTCAAAGTCAGCCAGCATTTGTGCCGCTTGGCTAATGTTTGGTGTTATTAGAACGATGTCATCAGCGAAGCGGAGGTGGTGTAGTTGCCGACCATCTATCTTCACTCCCATTCCTTCCCATTCTAATTGTCTCATGATGTTCTCGAGGGTGGCACTGAAGAGTTTTGGTGAGATGGTATCACCCTGTCGAAACCCTCTTTTGACATCAATGATCACTTCTTTGTAGAATGGTGAGATCCTGGTGGTGAATCCGTAATACAGCTCACGAAGGATCTTGATGTATTGGGTTTGAACACCCTGTTTGACTAGGGCTTCGATGACTGCTTCAGTCTCCACAGAATCAAAGGCTTTCTGTAAATCAATGAATGTGAGACAGAGTGGCATCTTGTACTCCCTACAAACCTCAATGAGCTTGGTTACTGTGTGGATATGGTCGATTGTGCTGAATCCTTTCCGGAAACCTGCTTGCTCGCATGGTTGTCCTTCATCTAGTGTTCTGCTAATCCTGTTCAGGATGACTCGTGTAAACAGCTTGTAGATGACAGACAACAGGCAGATGGGGCGATAGTTGCCGATGTCGTGAATGTCTCCCTTCTTGAACAGTAGAACTGTCCTGCTGGTTTTCCATTGGGAGGGCACCTTGCATTCGGACAGGTAGCGTGTGAAGAGCCGAGCTAGTGTATTGATGAGTACCGGCGGCAGATTCTTCAGATGTTCGGGTCTGACTTTGTCTGGGCCTGGTGCTGTTCCCTTCTTTACCGATGAGATGGCATGTAGGATTTCAGAAGGGAGAACATTGGGAATGACATATCCATCCTGTGGAATTTGGTATGTGGGCAGGTGGATGTGGCTATCAAAGAGATTTCAGTAGAAGTCCTGGATAATCTTCTCCATTGCCTTTCTGGAAGATGTGATAGATCCATCAGGGCGTCGGAGGGCAGTCATCTTGGTCTTATAGTTGGTGAAGGACAGGCGGGCAGTGCGAATATTTTTCCCGGCTTCTGCTGCATCTTCCAGTATTTCTGCTCTTCTGTCTTTGAGGTCTGCTTTTATCGCTTCTCTGCACTGTTTAGCAAGCTTGGACGTTAGCATTTGGTCTCCTGAGGCTCGCGCCTTGCCACGTTGGCGAATGAGCTCAAGAGTTTCTGAAGACAAGCGTCCTTTTGTGTCTTTCTCTCTCTCGGCATTCTTCGCACAATCATGGAGGTGCTGAACCAGTCGGTTGTATTCTTCATCGATGTCATCAATGATGGTATCTTCCCATGTTGCCGCAATGGTACCAAAGAGTTCCCAGTTGGTGGTCGTTCTGGGAGTTCTCTTCTTAAACTTTGCAGCTTTTTCTCCCCGTTGAGGGAAGTAGAATTTTGCACGAAGGAGACGGTGGTCCGATCCTGTCTGGAATTTGGGGGACGACAGCAACATCGGTCAGACAAAACCGTCGATTGAAGATGATGTGGTCAAGTTCATTGTGGAACTGTCCGCCAGGGAGATTCCCAATGTTGACACGACCATGGCTGTCAACATTGATTCATTTGGAATGCCTAACAAACCGAATAGGACGATTACACTTGAGGAGATGTGGCCCACTGCCAGCAATTTCTATCTTCATTGTCTATGCACCAACATCCACATACAAAGAAGATGAAATTGAGAAATTCTAGATCAACCTAGTGAACCCAAAGCTTGCTTTGTCAGGCAAACTGTAGAATAAAAGCAGTTCACCAACAGTGCCTTAGCAAAATTATCCTCATTCCTTTATCATAGCTCTTTTAAGTCTCATATTGGAAATTTGGGTTAGTATTGTTAGATAATATCAGTAAAACATAGTTTCAATTGTACATCAAAAAAGTTAAATCCTCAGTTTAAATCTTTAAATCTACTGTCACTTTGACTATAATGAAATAAGAGCATTCAGTTTTTTAACCAATGAAGTATTAGGTTATTCTGAAAATAAAAATAGAATACAAATAAAATCTGAACACAGAGAACCAGGAGTAAGCAATGAGCATAGCTTGGTATGGCTCAATCACACTGTCCTCCCTATCCCCTACCAAAAACGGTCATCTGGAAGTTTTCTTCCTGAACTATTTTAATCATTTATTACTCATTTTTTATAAAATAACATAAAGTAATATAAATAACTAAAATATTGTCAACATTTTTATTTCTTAATGTTATGTATTTTCACTTTCATTTTGTTCACTTGTATCTCTTGTATTATTTGTCTTCCCGTTGATCATTGATTTGCTTGAGCAGGCACCATTGTAACATCTCCAAGTCCTGTCACATGCTACTGTAGCCCAAGGGCATCTGCTCACTCCAGGAACATAAAGAGCCTCAAACCATTCCATCAAGTCATGGGAATGAAATCTATAATTGTTACTGGTATTTGGCATTTCAATTATGACACGGGTAGCTTCCCTGGCTTTGCTGTGCGGATGGGATAGTCTTGTAGTCACCTCTAATCTCGAGCACTTATTGTGAACCACACAGCCACAAAGTGGCCACATGAGCCTGGCTTGTGATCAGCTCTTCTGCAGGGTGGAGCTCTGACGAGGTGGGGATTCTGAATGCGGAAAATGGTGGCCCTCATGCTGTGGAGGTTCCTCTGACTTCTTGTGAGGCTCCGCTGGGGTGGCAAGACAGAGCTAGAATCTGCCTTCCCTCCCAGGCACCTTGTGATCAGCTAGGCACGGGGAGAGCCAGTAGCAGCTCTGCTCTGCTCCATGTATTTGAGTCTCTGGATCAGGATACCTGGGTTGGGCTGGAAAAAGGCTGCTGCAGGGGTGGGTCTCGAGCCTGGCTGGTGATCAACTCTTCTGCTGGGTTAAGCTCATTCTGTTGAAATTTAAAATTTTGTTGAAACCTTAATGATTTCCCTAAGTGGAAAGAGAGTGACTTCTCAGACTCACCATCTTTTATAGTGCTATGCAGGATACCCACAAACTTCACTGAAAAGCTACTAACTTCTGGAAACAAATTATTGTCTTCTTTTTGAAAATGAAAATGACCTAGTGTGGAGGTGCCCACATGTGTTTGGCTACAGATGACTTTTTTAGAAATAGAGTAGAAAAAGTCCTAAAGTACTCAGTACCCCCTAAAAATCTTCTTTAAGCAAAAAACAGAAAGCATCTCAAATTTATATGAAGTTTTGTGCCCCTATCCCCATTAGTTTTTTCATTACCCTCACAGAGGTTAAGTTTCATTCACTTTGGGAAGGATTACCTTAGTGTATATAGCATTGAGACTGGAATCACACCAAGACTTTGATATCTTTAAATGTCAGGAAATACTATCTAAAGTGTGGAATGTAAATGTTGATTTAAACTAAGCCCAGAGGAGGCTAGGATATCATAGCTGAAAAAGACTGCTTTTTCTAAAAATACAGGTATTTTTCTGAACAAATATTAGAAGTTTTGACAAAGGAATTGTGTGACTACAAAAATTCATCTGAAAAATTTACAAAACATAGTAGATAAATTATATACTGCTTTCGTATTTGTGTGTGAGACATAAAGACAATGCAAAAAGTAATACATAGAGGAGAACATGTGAGAAACATTATTAATAATGATATTAGTATAACACTCTTGTATCACTATCTTCCCACTATTTATCAATTTGCTTGAGTGGGCACCAGTAACATCTCCATACAACCTGTCACATGCTAGTGTAGCCCAAGGACATCTGCTCGCTCCAGGAACACGAAGACTCTCAAATCTTTCCTTTAGGTTATGGGAATGAGGTCTATAATTGTTATTTGTTTTTGGTAAATCAAACATCACACGGGTAGCTTGCCTGGCTCTGCCGTGAAGGTGGGATACTCTCAGTAGTAGGCTATTATCTTTTGCATTTACTGATGAAACATGTGTCTGTGCACAACAGGGAGAGATGGGCTTTTCTGTTGGGTGGAACTGTGATGAGCTATGGAGTCGGATGTTGAAAATGGTGGCCCTCATGGTGTGAGGGTTCCTCTGACTTCTTGCGAGGCTCTACTGTGATGGTGGGCTAGGGCTAGACTTTGCCTTCCCTCTCGGGCACCTAATGATAAGCTGATCACAGGGAGAGTTGGTAACAGATCTGCCCCATGTAACTGAGTCTATCAGTGTAGCACAATAACATAAAATTGATACATAATCACACTGTCATATCCAAAGAAAAGAATATAAATTTAGTTGTAATTGAGAACTTGTTCAGAGTGAATTCATCATATGCTAGTCAAACAGAAATACCAAATAATTGAGAAAAATGAAAATCACTTTCCAAAATTATTTCATTACTTGATCACTTGATTACTTGACATCCTGTTATTCATTGATTTGCTCCAGTGGGTGAGAGTAATGTTTCCATTTGTCCCTGTCACATGCAGTGTAGCCTAATGGCATCTGCTTTCTCCAGGAATAGGAAGAACCTCAAACCATTCATTCCAGGGTCTTGATGAAGAAATCTGACCATCTTGTAGGTGGGCGGTGACATGATCTATTGACATCCTGTGGATCCAGTCAATAACAGCTCTAGTCCAATGGTAGTCTCCAAATCGCATTACATGTCCAGTCCATCTGATTTTCGACACCTTGGAAAATGAGACAGCATCCCTGACTCTCAATTGTCAATGGAGTTGGGAACTCCTAAGTCCTTCAGTCACTTAAGTGAGGCGTGATATTCCAAGCATAGCATTTTTGATTCCCCTTTAGGAGACCCAAATAGCATTCTCATCCTGCTTTCAAAAGACTCAAGGTCTCAGAGGAATATGTTAATACAGGAAGAATGGTGGAGTCAAACAGATGTGCTCATAGCCAGGGTTCTTTGTCCTTTAACTATTACTTGGTGCTCTTGAAGGTATTCGATGCCACTCTCCTCCTCCTGTGGAATTCAGCTGCTAGGTCATTGCTCATGTTGAGTTTAAGACCTAGGTACACAAAACTGCTGCATTAAAAATGTTTGTTCCTTTGAGAGTGAATGAAGCATCTAGAACTAGTTCATTTTCATAAACATTGTTTTGTTGAGATTCAGCTGTAGACCTATCTTTCCACATTCTCAGTCAAAGTCAGCCAGCATTTGTGCCGCTTGGCTAATGTTTGGTGTTATTAGAATGATATTATCAGCAAAGCAGTGGTGGTGTAGTTGCCGACTGTCTGTGTTCACTCCCATTCCTTCCCATTCTAATTGTAGCGTGGCGTTATCGAGGGTGATGCTGAAGAGTTTCAGTGAAATTGTATCACCCTGCCAACCCATCTTGTTACATCAATGATCGCTTCCTTGTAGAATGGTGAGATTCTGGTGGTGAATCCATAATACAGCTCACAAAGGATCTTGATTTATTGAGTTTGAATGCTCTGTTTGGCTAGGGCTTTGATGACCACTTCAGTCTTAACAGAATCAAAGGTTTTCTTTTAGGATGTGAGGGCGATCTGGCTGCGACATGTGTCACCCCATTGATCGCCATGGTTGATTGCTGATCTGGCTGGCTGGCGGGTGTCCCCTTCCTCCCTCACCGCTCCATGTGTGTCCCGCCTGAAGCTGCACGCTTGGTCAAAGAGGACAGCCTTCCCGAATAGAGATGGACCGGTCTTCGGTCGAGGGGTATACTAGTAGCTGCGCTCCACTGCTAGAACCTCCAAACAAGCTCTCAAAGGCTTTCTTTAAATCAATGAACATTAGACAGAAAAGCATCTTGAACTTCCTACAAACCTCAATGAGCTCGATTACCATGTATATATGGTCGATTGTGTGAAATCCTTTTAGGAAGCCAGCTTGCTCGCTTGGTTATCCTTCATCTAATGTTCTGCCAATCCTGTTCAGGATGACTCGAGTGAACAGCTTGTAGATGACAGACAACAGGCAGATGGGGCAATAGTTGCCAATGTCGTGGATGTCTCCCTTCTTGAACAGAAGAACTGTCCTGCTGGTTTTCCTTTGGGAGGGTACCTTGCATTCAGACAGGTAGTGTGTGAAGAGCCAAGCCAGTGAATTGATGAGTACTGATGGCAGATTCTTCTGGTGTTCAGGTCCAACTTTGTCTGTGCCTAAGTGCTGTTAGCTTCTTTACCAACAAAATGGCATGCTGGATTTCAGAAGGGAGAAAGTTGGGAATGATATATCCATCCTACAGAATTTGGTATGTGGGCATGTGGGTGGGGCTATCAAAGAGATCTGAATAGCAGTCATGGATAATCTCCATTGCCTTTCTGGAAGATGTGATAGATCCATCAGGACATCGGAGTGCTGTCGTCTTGGTCTTATAGTGGGGGAAAGGACAGGCGGGTGTTGTGATTGCTTTTCCTGGCTTCTGCTGCATCAGCCAGTATTTCTGCTCTTCTCTCTTTGAGGTCTTCCTTTATCACTTCTCTGCACTGCTTTAAGAGCTTGGACATTAGCATATGGTTGCCTGAGACTTGCACCTTGCCATGTTGGCAAATGAGCTCGAGAGTTTTGGCGACAGGTGTACATTTGTGTCTTTCTCGTTCTGCATTCTTTTGCACAATCATGAAGGTGCTGAACGGAGTTGTTTGTATTCTTTGTTGATGTAGTCAATGATGGCATCTTCCTATATTGCTGCAATGGTGCCAGAGTTCCCAGTTGGTGGTCGTTCTGGGGAGAGTTCTTCTTAGACTTTGCAGTGTTTTCTCCCTATTCTGTGAAGTAGAATTTTGCATGAAGGAGACAGTGTTCCAATCGTGTTTGGAATTTTGGGACAAGAGCAATATTGGTTAGGCATAATCATCCATTGAAAATGATGTGGTCAATTTCATTATGGAACTGTACACCAGGAGATTCCCATCTCCAACGTTTTGCTTCAGCCTTCTGGAACTGTGAGTTCCCTGAATGGTCTTGGTGGACATGATGAACTCATTGTCTCACCTTGTTCGTTCCATTCTAGGCCATGGGTTCCAAAGTGGAGTTCTTTGGCTGATCTTCTTGGTCCTATATGGCATTAAAATCACTGACTATGATCTTGTAGAAGGTGTGATCTTCTTTATAGGACTCCTCCAGTTCCGTGTAGAATTTCTCAATTTCTTCTTCCTTGTATGTGGATGTTGGTGTGTAGACAACAAAGATAGAAACTCCTGGCAGAGAGCACCATCTATTCAGTGTAATCATTTGATTTAGTTTGTTAGGCACTAATGTGAATCAATGCTCATTGCCAGGTGTGTTGACAAGGACACCAACACCACTGATGACTCTTTCATCACATGTTCTGAGGAACAGTTTTTTTCCAGTGTCAAAAATAGTTTGATGTGACTGATACCTTCTTGTCTCCTGCAGACCAATGGTGTTGTACTTGATCTTTTGTGCTTGCACTATCAGGTCTTTGATATATGCTTCCAATTCCAGCATATGTGCATTGAAAACACAGCAGTCATTTTAGTCCTTCTTCATTTTGGCAGCCCTATTTGGCCCTGATATTTTATCAACCTTCCTTGCTTGTCCTTCTTAGTGCTGCCGTAGTTAGGGCTCTTTCAGGGTAAGCAGGATGCGATCCATTGTTTTTAGTGGTTTTGGCATATTGAATATGTGACAGAAAGCTTGCCAGACTCTACCGCATAGGCAGGATACTCTTGATAGGTTACCAGGCTCTTGCCTCACTCACTCTATATACTTCTTTACTTATGGGAAAAATTAATGCAACTACAGAAAATCAGATAGGTGGCATTATATAGAAGTTATGGAATTGTTTGGAACTGTAGGTAAAATACTCTATGTTTTACACAAAATGAATGCTAATATATAAATTATTATAAACTAATCAGTTTTTTTTTTTGCTGTTTTTGAGTCACACCCGGCAATGCTCAGGGATTTCTCCTGGCTCTGCACTCAGGAATTACTCCTGGCAGTGCTCGGGGGATCATATGGGATGCTGGGGATCGAACCCAGGCTGGCACAGGCCGGCCGCGTGCAAGGCAAATGCCTTACCTGCTGGGCTATCGCTCCACCCCCCACTAATCAGTGTTTATTTATCATTTCTATCACACTTTAAAGTCTTATAAGAGATTGTCTAATATTTTTATGTACTCTTTTAGGGACATCAAAATACACAAGAATTGTTGGTGTTGGTATTTTTTTTTCTTTTTGAGCTTTTTGGGTCACATCCAGTGACCCTCAAGATCTACTCTTGGCTCTTCACTCAGGAATAACTCATGGGAGTGTTCGGGGAACCATATGGGATGGCAGGGATCAAGCCCAGGTCTGCTGTGTGCAAGGCAAATCCCTCACTGATGACCCTATCTCCCCAACTCCTGGAGTTGCTACTTTGTCACTCCATATCCTACTCTATATTTTTCTTCCCTTTTTTGTTAATTTAGTTGGCATTATTATTGGATTTTGATTCAGGCAGAAATACAACTATCTTTACCTTTACTAAATCACTTTCAGTTTGTAATAATACGTATATCATTACATAGTGTATAGCAAGTAACATAGAGTTATTGCTATTCTCTTTAGTATTTCATGCTTGAATTACAGGACTATGAATTTTCCTCTGAAAATATTTTGGCTGACAATTCACTACTGTTTGATCATTGGAGTCATATATAAATATTTTTTCTTATTGAGATACATCATGGATCAATATGATATATCCTAAGAGGAAAAAATGAGGCTTGATCAATGAAATAGTTTCCAAAGTATATATACGATACTGCTTATTGAAAATTAACTTGAGAAAAATATTCTTTAAATCTATTCTTGACTATATTTACCAGACAAAACATACAGCTATAAAATTATAACTAAATGATTGATATTTTAAAATTTTCTCTAGCAAGATAAAAATGAATAGTGAAGCATATAAAATCATTAATTAAAAAATTAAATAAATAATATTGGAAAAAATCACCTTCCACAAAGCCCAACTGTATAGTTACTTCTGAAGGTTTTTAAAGCACAGATCAATTTTTTCAAAAATTACCTGGATGCTTATTGCATTCATCGGACTATTTTGATAGACCATATCTAAGTATTTTTTGTGTTATATAAGCAAGGAAGATTTGAAACTTTAGCTCCTTAATTTTATTCCTTAAGTGTCATTTTTAGCTAGAATATTATTTTGAAAAACATTTAGTCACTCTACAGCAGCTCATTTCTTTTCTTGTTACAGATTCACTATCATTATTATTAACTTGATATTTAGTTTCTTTCCCTTTGGAAAGCTTAAAGAAATTCTAAAGAGACTATGTAGATTTGACATGCCCTTTACTAAGTCCCTATTAGTTGTCTCATTTTGGAAAATATGAGCGAACCTGAACAAAGTACAGGTTTAATTTTGCTTCATTACATTGTGAAGAGACCAACATGAATTAATTAGTGTTAACTACAACACGCTTCACTAATATCCTGCCAACAAAAAGATTTCCTACATTGCCAAGATTAGAGACATGTTCAGGATGATAAGAGAAAAATATAAGTGGGCTGGTGCAATTATTATTATTATTATTGCAAAGAGCTTTAATTGAATGGGAATTTTACATTTGGGGGCAATAAACTCAATTAAGATCTTAGGTTACCCACCTAATTTTATTTTAATGGCAGAGCTTTATGTTAACTGGATGCAAATTAATGATTATGCATATGTAATTCTTCATAAAGTCAACATCTTAAAATCACTTTTAGGAACTTTTTAAGCGTATCCTAACCACCAACTCCTCTTTGAATTACATTAACTTGGGAAGGGTTTGTTGCCTTTTACATGGCAACCAAGAATCAATGACTATATCAATAATATACCACTGGCTACAGTTGTTTAAATCTGAGTACCTCTCATTGTTAAAATACCTGTTATTAAAGCACTGACAACTATGAAGAGTGCTGAATCAATAGGTTAGGTGCATATCTTGCATAAAGCCCATCCAAGTTTAATCCCTGATACCACATAAGGTCCCCTAAATCCTGTCACAATGATCCCTGAACAAGAGTCAGAGTTAGCCCTGAGCACTGGCAGATGTGGCCATTCCCCAAATACAAATGCTCTAAAGTTATTATATAGCAACAGAAATCACAATAATGTTAGCAAATCAATGGTGACAATTTTTCTCCAAGGCTCCTAGGGAACAAAATGTAGGAGTCAATGGAACAACTATATAATTGCAAATACCTGTTGTGGTAAATGATACACAGTGTGTACCACATGAAAGAGTAAAACATGTCATGGTTTCTAATAATTATCATAAGCTTTGTAACTATACTCAACAAAGTAATATACAGTCAAATATACTAATTTTAGCTGTCACTTAGAGGTTATAGTAACTGAAATGGCAGAGAGTTTAAACTCCCTGACACAACCCGACATACAAATTTTATATGCATAAAATCCTTGAATATGCTCTACTTATTTCAGTATTTGCCTCAAAAATCATTAATTATTTGAGAATCCTGAAATTTCCTTATGCTTTATGCCTGCTCTTAGTATTAAATGATAAATTTGAGGATACTTAAACATTTTATTATAAGGAAATAATTTTATTTAGCTTTCATTGCAAAGCATTTTTATGATATGCATTGATAACCACAATTAAGTTGGGAAGGTTGGGAAGTCATTACTGGAGGATTAAATATAGATATGGAAATTGAATAGAAATATGGAAGTGTGTTTAAGAGCAGGAAAAGACAAAAGACAGTAGGTTGGAGATGATTTCTACAAGTTAATGATACAATAATAGGAACAAATCAAACAGGAAAGTAACAGAAGAATAAATCAGTGAGCTTCAGAATTTGGGTTACTTTGGTTGTGTATTGGAAAGAACCAAGTTATGATGAATGAGAGACACATTTATTTATTTTTCTAATCTTTACTGAGGTACTACAACTTACAATCCTGATAATGAGGTTTTCATGCATAAATCATTCCAACATCTTACTAGTCACCCTTGCATACTTGATTACATGGCACCTATATATAAGTATGTACATATACATATATATGCACCTATACATATGTATATATATACATATATTTATTATGCGTAATTTCTCATCCAGAAGTCATTTACTTCTTAGGGAAGTAAAGCTTTATGAAATGCAAGTCATTGCTATAACAAATTAAATCTTCCCAAGGATTACAATCAGCTATGATAAAATGTTCAAGAATATTTTCCCTAATTTATAAGTAAATTTGCAAAGTTTCTTTCTTAGAGGAAAGAATATTATAGTGTTGATTCCTTATTTACAAAAAGAGAAATTTTCATGAATAATTTGTGCAATTTGAAAAGATCTGGGTTGGAGCTTTCAGATTATGTAAAAGAATATTAATCATCCTCCATTACCATACTTTACAAGCCAGATATAAACACTGCAGTTCTTAAAATTCTGTTGTGTGGCAATAACAAAATTCTTGAACAATTTTACCCGTGGGATCTAATAATGGAATATCTTTAGTCTAAGAGTCTAAGAATCGTACACAAAGAGATCATTGCCCTAGGTGAAAACTTTATCTCCATAGCTGTATATGCTTTAGAAAACTTGAGAAAAAAGCGGGAAGCATTTTGTGTTTCTTTCATACATTATGGAGGAAATACATTCAGAGGGACATTTTAAATTAAGTGAAAGGGTTCGTTTTGTTTAAGGCTAGTTTCTTTCAGTATTTTTTACTTTATATACTCAAATTTTAATTATCTCAACTTTATAGTTAAGTAGTGGATATTACAATTTTCCTTTCTTTTCCCCTTCAAATATGGGAGCAGAAGCAACCATACAGTAGAGAGAGTGGTTGCCTTGCACATGGTGAACCAGGTTCAATCCATGGCATCCCATCTGGTCCCTTGAGCACCAGCAGTAGTAATTCCTGAGCACTGATCAAGGAGTAACCCTGAGCATAGCTGGGTGTGACCCGAAAAGAAAAAAAAAGAAAGAATCTGAAAGATTAGACCAATATTATACATCATATATTACCTTAATTCTTGCATTGAAAACTGACAAACTTTAAGATTATTTCTTTGTTTCAGGGCTAGGAGTTATAGCACAGTGGGTAAGGCACTAACCTTTCACTCAGCCAACCTGGGTTTGATCCTTGGCATCTCATACAATACCCCAACCACTGCCAGGAGTGATCCCTGAGCACAAAGCCAAGAGTTAACCCCTGAACACTGCTGTATGTGACCCCCAATCAAAAAAACATAATAAGATTATTTCTCTATTTTAGGACCCTCTTTTCTAAAAAGTATTTTTATTGAGTCACTATACTATGCAGTTAGAATGCTGTGAACAGCCTATCATGAATGGTTGGGTTTCATCACACACTGCCCAGCACCCATCCCTCCACTAGTGCACGGTTCCCACCACCTCTGTGCTCCTTTCCCCTCCTGCCACCACCCTCCCCAACAAGCCTGTCTCTGTGGCAGGCACTTTGCCTTCTTTCTCCTTCTCTTCCTTCCTCTCCCTTCCCCCATCAGCCATTATGATTTGCAATACAGATCCTGAGAAGTTAGCATGTTTGTTCCTTTAACTGCACACAGTTCTTATACAGTGATCATTTCCCACTATATTCGTCATAGCGGTCCCTTCCCATCCCAACTGCCTTTTCTCCAAGAGGTTGTAGCACTTTTCCAAGTGTGAATGAAACCTGCTGGCCCTTGTTTCTACTGTACAGGAACCTACTTTGAAGTCCAATTTTATTTATTGCAAACTTTTCATATGTTAGAATATATATCCATTACTTTAATTTCAACTAGATAAGTGTAGATATTTATCACTACAGTTGAGTGGCTACTTCTTTGTGATCTTGAATTTAGTCCTGAGTTCCTTCTTAGCTGGTAAGGTTTTATTTCTTTTCAATAAAGTTTCATATGTTTCAAAATGTGAGTGCGTATATGTATGTGTACACATAATAAACTCAAAATGTAATTCTAACACCACAAGGAGCAACTTTTAATCATAAAGCTATGGGTAGCTCCAAAGCACTTTTGAGTGTGGCCCATTCATCTCCTCATCAAACAAAAGCAAAATTCTGGCTATTGCTTCTGGAATTACCCAGAAGTAATATTTATTCCCCCAAGATACTGTTCTGTACATGGTCATTTACCAGTAATTTTTAAAAATTTTTTGTTACAATTATTCTTTCATGTAACTAGCTCTTCCGTTCAATATTACAGTCAGAATCGGAATGAAAATCCCCATCTAATTTGCAAATAAGCTGCAAGTCCTAGGAGTTAAACTATAGAACGTCTCTAGATAGAGTAGCTATCTCCCAAGAACCTACATTTTTTCCCTATCTTCTGTGTCTTCAAAGTAGAAGCTAACAGAATGAGGAAACGAATATGAAATCACAGAATTGTTCAGTGGCGGCCTGGACAGGGCTGCAGCTCCCATGCCTAATGCTGCCCCCTCTCATTCTGGCTACGGCCTTCATTTGGCTCTGAGCAGTTCCTGAAGGTCAGAAGCTGAAGTGAGCTTCTGAGTGTAATGTCTGTGCCCTGTTTACAACATTTCACTCACCATGACAAATGGGACCCAGTCAGGCTCAGTGTATTCTGAACCCTAAGCCTGATAGGTTTCATCATTATTTTCTGTGACCGGAGAGCAACTCTGAATATATATCTGTCAGGACAGACTTCTAGAGAGACACTGAAAACTTAACCCTTAATTGGGCACATCTTAGACATGGAACTACATGTAAAGTAACACAATGCATCACAAGAGATGCTCTTTTTTCCTGTTAGAGGTGCATTGAGTGTCCATTGATAACAGTGTATATAGAGCTGGAAATTCATAACACCCAGGTTTTGCTGTATCTCTTCAACAATCATCAGTCTGTAATCCATTAACTCATTCCTACCCTTTCCTTCTGTGTATGAAACATTCTTTCTTTTCCTGTAGAATCTATTGGGGCAATTTTTATCTAAATTTAGGCCTAAAATTCCTTAACAATCCCTAATTCACACTGTTTGTCCTTTCTCTTCAGATAGTTGTTTTTTCTTAAGTCTTCTATTCAAAATTATAAAATGTTTACTTCATTTCTTTGTTTTTTAACTGAAGTGTCATTATTAATTTTTGCATGCATCTTAAAAGAATAAGCATATGAATAGTATAATGCACTGTTATACCCAGGTTCTTGGAGAGACAGCACTAGTGATCTCTTATCTCTTTCTCCCTCATCTTCCCAATTCATTCCTCACATGTTTTCTCCCCATCATGTCCTGTGATAACTAGTTCTGCTTCCCTCTTATATATTAAATTCTTCTATTATTTATTTAAAGTAGCTATAAGATACTTAGTTCAAATGTTCTCTTAGACTTTGGTCTCTAGATGAGAAACACATTTTCCCAAGAGAACGGTGTTTATGAGTCTTTTGTCTAAAGTAGACAGTTTTAATTCTCATCACTATAATTAAAGGGAAGAATATCAGAAAAATCAGAATATATCTCTTTCTCTCTCTCTTTTTCCCATGACATATACATGATACCTGAAAAAACAATCTAGGCAACACACTATAAGTGGGCCAGAATTGAATTAGATACTAGACATAGTGAGGTGAGAGGTCAATCATAATCACAAAAACATATCAAATAACATAATTATTGAATGTTGAAATCCTGAAAATCATAATCCATTTGAGTGCCAAAATCCCAATAATTAATCCACAAAAATACAAATTCCAAATATCAAGAACATATAAAATAAAAAGGTAGAAACACACAGATAACATATAAGAAATTTCCCATGCCAAAGTGTTCACTTACAATCTCAGTCTCTTCACACAGAGCAGCACTCTTACTCTTAAAAAAGAATGCACCATCTGAGAAGAAAAATAATTCCACAAGCTGAGTGGCCTTCTGAACCAAGGACATTTGCTGATACAGAGGTCCCTCAATGATACAAAAAACTTTAAATGGTGACCTATTCTTGGTTAGGGATTGACTGTAAGATAAACTTCCTATAATATCCATAAAATATGTATATAAGAAACTTTGTACTTGTTTCACTTGAAAAACTGATTGCACTGTAAAAATGTACAGTAATGTTTTATCAGCCATATACAATTCATATACATTCATATATTTTATCACTATATACTATTTCTGTAGCTATAACAATTTCTAAAAGTGACCCACTCATATACTAAAATTAGAACAGTGATTTGCTTTAGAAACATTTGCTTGAAGATATGGGGGACTTGCAAAAAAATGATTTTCAATTGAATCCCCAAATCACTATAAAACATACAGAACTGGATGTAATAAAGACTTCTAAGGGTGACTTTTAAGGTTTTAGCAATAAGGGTTGTATTCTATTTTCCATTTAGAAGATGAATTTGCCAAAATTTCAGATGCAATTAGGCAGGTAATACAGCAAAAACAAAAATTTAGTTTAAAATTGTTACTTGTCTTTTAGCATTCTTTTCATCTGATTAAATTCTAGGAGCTTTTAATAAAATGAAGCCTCATTACCAAAGACGACTGACTGATTAAATACTTTTATGTATAGTAAAAGATACCCAGAGGTGTTACTGTTCAATTATTTGGTCTTTACTTATATACATGTGCATGAATTTACTTTTACCCAAAGCAACAAAGAAGCATGACACATAAATGGGAAAATTTAATAAAGAATGCTTGTATCAGTTTACATCTTATCACAGAAAATTATCAAAAGAGCAAGATTACATAGAAAATGACAATAAATATATACTCAGAGGAGAGTCATGAGCAACTCATGAGAATAAGTAAGTTCAACTATGTTTTCAATGTAAAATAAATATAATTTCAGTGTAAAAATGTGTTGATTATTTTAGTGTTCCTCTTTTTCATGATATTTATTATTTTAAGATTTCAGCACTTTTAAAATATGTATAATGCCACTGGTTTCATATTCAAGGAATTTACAGATTTGGAGGCATAAATAGAATAAGTACTCTTGTTGTAGTTCATTTTATGCATTTTAAAAAAAAATTGACAGCCAAAAGTGAATTATCACATCACTGATTTCATGTTATATCTGAAAATAAAAAATTGAAACATCCTCAATCAAGATATATCATTTTTGTACATCTACCTTCAAGAATTTTCACATTTATCTAAGATGTACTTTATTGCTTAATATGACCAATGTATATTTTTATGTTTTTAAATAATATTAAATATGCATATGAACTCCCCTTAAAGAATCACTAAATCATACATACATATATATTTTTTCTGAATTCTATTCTCCAGGATTTTTGTTTAGGGAACTATAAATTTCGGGATTATAGAGTTTAGGTTTTTTAACTTTTAGTCCTTCAACATTGTGATTTAAATATTTGAAAATTTGTTTTGGATTTATGACCTACACTCTGGAGGAGATAGACATAACTAAAAAATAGATACACTTAGTGATGGTACAAAGAAAAGCATTATAATTTTTCATGATAATTACTGACTTACAATCAAAATATTCTTGGATAAAGTAAAAATCTTAGGCAGTGATACCTTAAGGATTATCGGAGAACTGAGTATTGCAATGCTTAGTGCATGGCAAAATGAAATTAAACACTGGTGTATGTGTGTGTCTGTGTGTGTGCATGTAAGTACATACACTGAAAATAATGGTAAGAGCATCAAGAAAATATTTCAGAGAAGAGAGTCAGTCTAAGCTGTGAAGTTAATTCTGGGAAGTAAAGAGAAAGAAATGTGAGACAGAGAGATAGAGGAGATACATCAGTCTGGGAAGGTAATCAAAGTCTGCCTCTCTAAAACTAAATTATGAGATCCTATAACAAGCCACTTTAAGAAACTTCACTAACTGCAATAAAATTCTGAAGGGAAAAGAACACCAGTAAAAAGGGAGCTTGGACTGAAGAGTTACTGAGGACTCTGAGTAAAAGTGTTATCATTGGGGGCTTAAAGGAACAAAACTGAGTAACAAATTCAAGATGGAGAGAACAGGCAGGGGGAATCAGTTTATGATTTCCATATAGAGGGTGAGAGTATTAACCAAGATAGAGAAGGTTGGAGAACGAATACTATTCACTAATAACTTAGTGTAAACCTAGAATTTCAAGGATACTTGCTTAAGATAGTTGATATCTCATTTTTTCCTTTGTCTTCTGAAATTATAAAATTCAATATTGTTGGCATTCAAGAACCTTACTTGTGTTAGAAATGCTCCAAGACTCATATCTGAAATGTTGCCATTTCCAGGTAGTTATAATACTGAGTCTAACTGAGAGATTTGGACAAAGTTTTTCTACACATAAGACAAAAACAATAATGTGAAAAAATGGCAGACACTGGCAGTAAATTCTTCCTCATCACTTTGATTATGCTCATTGGCAATGAGCATAATCAAAGTGTTGACATATTTAGTACTTTACAAAACCAATTAGAAAACTGCAAAGCACCTTTGAATTACAAGTTCACTTATTAATTCACTTTAGAGACTTCAATATACATTTTCTCCATAATTTTTAAACTCATTTTTTTCCATCTTGAAACATTTTATCTCAAACTTTCAGGTTTCAGAAGGATAATTGCATCTAAGACATTCACATCTAATACAATTCTTGTTAGGAAATAAACATGCTTAAAATAAATATAAGGGACCTAATATTTGTTTCTCTCTAATTGCCTCTCCCTGTCTTTGCTGCCAGTGTTTCTCAATCCTCTTCCCCTCCCTTTTTTTGGGTAGTGTAGTTTAAACAAACTGAAATTCTCATCATTGAGTGTCTTTTCTTGAAAACCTATAGAATAAACAGGCTGTAAATCATAAAGCTGAGTTACCTCAGTAACTTTGTAAAGGTCAGTAAGAGGAAAAGGAAAGTTTTATTGGATGATAGATCACTGTCACTGATATTTTTCCCAGGGGTTCATAGAATCATACAGTTCATATGAAGTACCATGTGAGCAACGACTGAACAGATAAGGCTAATCTTTGAATGACATTCTCAGAGCTCAAATTAAGAACCTTAAACAAGGGGCCGGAGCGATAGCCCAGCGGGTAGGGCATTTGCCTTGCACGCGGCCACCCTTTGCTGGCGGGATTCAATCCTCGGCATCCCATATGGTCCCCGAGCATCTCCAGGAGTAGTTCCTGAGTGCAGAGGCAAGAGTAACCCGAGCATCGCCGAGTGTGACCCAAAAAAAAGCAAAAAAAAAAAAAAAAAAGAACCTTAAACAAAACCAGCATCCTCAGGACCTTACTCTAAAATAAAATTTCCTTACATACTTCTGACTCTTGCATTCTGACAACTCAATAGCATTCAACACTAGGATTCCCTTGTGTATCTTAATGCTAAACTTCTCTCAACCTTTCGACACAGATTATACTATATGACACCTTATGAATCACTGTCTTCCCGTTCATCTTCGATTTGCTTTCGAGCGGGCACGAGTACCATCTCCATATGTCCTGTCTCATGCAAGTAGAGCCCAAGGGAACCTGCTTGCTCCAGGAACATAAAGAGCCTCAAACCATTCCATCAGGTCATGGGAATGAGGTCTATAATTGTTACTGGTATCTGGCATATCAAATACGACACGGGTAGCTTGCCAGGCTCTGCTGGACACCTTATGAAACCTATGCAAAATCCCCAAAATGTAATCTAATATTAAGACACTCTTAGAAAATGACTCCAATTAATTCTTTTATATAAATGACATATTTCTGTGCTTAGCTATTTATCTCCTGTTCTGCACTATTATTCTAGTACACTCAACAATAATTATTAGATCAAGGACCAATCAACATATACAAACAATGTTCTCTTATTATCAGTGATAAGAGTAAATTAAGTGATATATGTCCCCAGATTACAAAGCAAACAGATCAGTTCATCTAAGTAAATTGACAATGACTATCCAGAAAGATAAATTCTACTTGGGAACCCATAACACAGGTGTGAGAACACAGAGATCTTAGACTAGAGTCAAGAGAGGTTTCCTGTGTAACTCAGCTGGTGTGTGAGACACATGGGGTATTAGCTAGTTAGATTGGGAAGAGTATGACCGAAGACTTGAAGTAGACTGAAGAAGAGATTCCAGGCAGGCAAATGCAGTAGTTGAGGAGAAAATAAACAGTTGTTGGGGAATGTGTGTGAACTGCAGTGGGAAGTACAAGGAGACTCTCACGATGTGTCTGTAGAGTTCAGTGCGATGTGAAGAGAGAAGATGCAAAGCATTAGGGGGGGAACCTGAGTGGAGGATGAATTATTGAGAAAAAATTCTAAAGAAAAGATCTCAAAATTCCATATGCTTAAAAATCACTTAATGAATTCACTAAAATAGTCTTCCTACTGGGTCCAGGAAATCTGATTTGGGAGAGCCATAATCTACATGCTAAATAAATTCTCTTTATAAAGCTTTGTTTAGAACAATGAAGAATCTTGAATGCTAAGACATTTAAAAAGGGTCTCCAGGAGTCAAAAGGGCCATGTCACGGTTCTTACTCAGAAGGTGGAAAAGATGCATTTGTGGAGATGTTAAAATAGAGGAAAACCATAGTGGGGACTTTGCCCAATTACTCCACTTAGACATCATGGAAATTATGACTCTATTCTGTGATACAAAAAAATACAGAATTCCTATTCCATAGGGGTTAACAAATAAAAAATACTATACCAATCAGCAAAGTGAACTTTTAAGGCTCATGGAGAAAGAGGAGCAGTTTGTGAAAGAAACATGGAAATCACCACAGATTAAGATGTATCTTTGAAAAAAGGCTACTGGTGCTTTCTGTGAAGCTTAAGGAGCTTTTCCTTAAGAGAAATCAGGTAATTCATTTTGAATTAAAGTTAAGCACTTGGCTTAGTTCACTTTCATTTTTCTTCTTGTAAATCTCTCACTAAATTAATTAAGCTGGTGTTTAAAGCTGGCAGCAAACCTGACACAGGAGGCCAGAAAGCAAGCTGGGTGTCAGCAATGAAATGAAAACAACAGTGAGTATCTGGTCCTGGGGATGAGAGACCTGGTTTTGACTCTTTTCCCACCTCTTGTCCCTTCCCTGCCATCTCACACTTGACTAGTGAACAAGACCTCTCTGATTAAATGTGTCATCTCTGAGCCTCATAGCTCACTCTTTATTCCATTATATGTATGAGAAATGCATGAAACAAAAACAAAGGAAGGTTAGCAATTTCACCAGCTTACCAACATGAACATTTATAGCTGATTAAGGCCTAGATTAAAGCAGAACATTCAGACTATTGATAACAGAAAGGACAGCATATATGGAAAACAGAATTGATCCTGAGTGTCCATAATACCCAGCATGAGAGCTAATGGATGCATCAGCTTGCATCCATTGGGCTGAGAGAGGCCCAATACTTTTTCCAGGTGTCTGCAGGTGAGATTAGCATTAGGATCAAGACTGGCTAAAGAACACCATCAGCCTTGTTGGTGGCATTCATCCAAACTATCAGTGTCTGAATAGAGTGAACAGACCAAAAGAGGGAAATTTTCCCCTTCTCGCTTCAGTTGGGGCACCCTTGCACCCATATTCTCCTGTCCTTAGACATAAACCCTTCTGACTCTTAGAACTTTGACAAGGAATGGAGATTAGACTATCAGCTTCCTGATCATTGGTCATGGGTCAATTAAATCACTGGCTATCAGATTGCCAGCTCATATATTTGATTCCATTTGAACTTGCAATTGGCCCTCCATAATCACATGACTAAATTTCAATAATTACCTGTGATAGTCAATTAATAATTTGATAATCCAAAGTATATCTAAATATCCAATTGAATCTGATCTTTTGGAAAATCTTGATTAATACACTAAGAATAAAGCAAAAACTGTATGGATGGAAGTTAACTAGCTTTTGTTCTATTTCTTATTTACCCCCCCTATCCCCCTTTCCTTTCCTCCTTCATTTTCTGTTATCTTTCTTCCTTTCAGCTTAAGTACCAATTGACCACCAAATATGTGCTTGGCATTAATAATCAGTAGTGATTGTTATGGGCAAAAATCCCTATCCTTTTAAGGAGAACTCATTGTATTAGAAGAAACAGATTATATGCAATTTGAACATTTTATGATGAGAAATAATTAAATATTGGGGTATGTTATAAAGAAACAAAGGAGATGTTTTGGCAGAGTATAAAATTGTACTGACTAGGGTTGGAGTCAGAAGGATAGTACTTATTTATTTTTTATTCATTTTTTTGGTTTGTTAGCCATACCATGCAGTAATCAGGGACTTTTCCTTGCTCTGTGTTTAAGTGTCACTCCTGATAGTATTGGGGTGATGGGGTACAGTTGGGTGCTAGGGATCAAACCTAAATCAGCAGCATGCAAGGCAAACCCTTCTCTACTGAACTGTTTCTCCAGCCTCCTAGTTCTAATTTAGACATGTAAGCATGAGAAGGAACTAAGAAAGCAAAAGGGAGTGAGTTCCTTGGAGAAAAGCAGTAGTAATGCGAGGACCAGAGTGCAATCATGTTTTTTTTGCTTTTTTTGGGTCACACTTGGCAATGCTCAGGTGTTACTCCTGGCTCTGTACTCAGAAGAAATTACTCCTGGCAGTGCTCAGAGGACCATATGGAATGTGGGGCATCAGAACCAGGGTTGGCCAATTGCAAGGCAATCTCCCTACCTACTGTACTATCTCTCTGGCCCCCAGAGTGCGACCTTTTGTCTCTTGGAGACCACCATAATGCTACTGCTTTTTCATAAGGACTTTTTTTCCCCCCATGAGCTGTAGGCGAAAATTTCACAGCACTCTATGTAAGAAAACTTATAATATGGTGAAGTGGTCGCTTTCAGAGTGACTGCTTTGAAAACTTGTGAGTTTGAGGCCATCCAGATCAGGGAGTCTAACCAGAAAGCATCAGTGGGATTAAAGCTGTTCACTCACTCACTGTAACTTTCATTTTAAATTCAACTTTCAACCAGTGCCTCTGGAGTTGACTATGCTGAGAGGAAGGCAATCTTGTCATCTACAGTAATTATGTGGGCTTAGTTACATGAAATCCTGAAATTTGTTTGACCTGAAGATTAGGCAATTTGAAACTCAATTTGTTTTGGTTCCAGAGTGGGGTGGATGGGTGTCCTAAATGTTAAATTGTGGTAACTTTGAAATAGCAGCTCAACCCTGGTGGGGCAAGATGCAATTCACCCTTGACAGCTCTAATTTGTGCTTGTCTTGGCAATTGGAGGGAATGTGATTCAACACCAATTAGCTAGCATGCACAAAATCCTTCCGTTCCCTAGTTAACTGTGACTGTGGAGCATCATCATGCACCTCTTCAAACATGACAAGCAGCACATAAGTCACTGCCTTTGTCACTGCTCATCAAGAGTGGCAGGCAGGGAGTTTCATGGATTTGTCGGAGAAGCATAAAATGTAATCAGCTACAAGCATAACATCAGTGAGGACAGAAGCTTCTGATGTTTGGGCCAGGTGAAATAACCAGGCAAAATTTAAGTTTATTACTGCCCCAAGCATGAACTCAGATGTGTTTGAAAACATTCTGTACACTCTGGGGACTTCTCTCTCTGGGAAGAGAAAACAGATAACAAACTTCTCAAATGATTCACTTGACTGAACTCTCTTGTATAGAGAAAATAGAGGATAAAGTGGCTTACAGAGAACAGAGAAATGTGTGGTCTTTGGTGGGTATTTCACATAACTGATTATCAAATAAAAAAGGAAGAACAAGCTTAAATGTACCTTTAAGAATCATCCATTTATAACGCAAAATTATACTTATTTTATTGAAATCTTTATCAAGAAGCCAAAAATGTATACATTCTCATCATACTGTACAATATTCATGCTTCCTCTGCTTCCAGAACTGATATGGTTTTATGCTACCTCAGTCTTTCTGTCAACATAGACCTTTCAGTGACTCTAATTTCTTGTGAGTTCCTGAAAGTTCCCAACACAGTATCTCTTAGATTTAGATCTCCTTCTCCAAACTTCTCCTTAAAAACTCGTATTTTAGAGTTGTACTAGTTCTCTTTATGTCTATGTCAAAAGCAAGTAGGAAACCCAGAGAAGAAAGGCAAAGACTTTTCCTCTCAATATTCACAAAGCTTCTAAGCTCAGACTTATTTATCTATCATCCTTCAGTGATCTCCACCCTCTTTTGGAGGGATGTCAGGAGAACCTTTCCATGTTTCATTGGCCCTCTGTGGCTGGTTCCTGACACATTGCTCTAGCCTAAGTTCTACTCTCACCTCCCCGCTCCCCGCCCCCCACGTCAGGGTCTGGGGTCCAGTTTCCCCATTCTCTGCTATTAGAAACTATGGCATCTGGGGCGGAGCGATAGCCCAACGGGTAGGGCGTTTGCCTTGCAGCGGCCGGCCCATGCCGCCCGGGTTCGATCTCCAGCGTCCCCATATGGTCCCCGAGCACCGCCAGGAGTAATTCCTGAGTGCAGAGCCAGGATAAACCCCTGAGCATTGCCGGGTGTGACCCAAAAAAAGCAAAAAAAAAAAAATAAAATAAAATAAAAAAAGAAACTATGGCATCTTATGTCTGCTATGCACACTTTTTAAGGGAACAAAAGTCAACAGTGGAAAGATATAGAGCACATAGTACTTTTTTCCACATCCGGACTTCCCCCTCGTCAGAACTCCACCCAGCAGACCAGCCTATCACAGCCCGGCTCGCGTGGCATAAGCAGCTGCACATTTCATCAATAAATGCTGGATTTAGAGATGACTACAAGAGTATGCTACCTGCAGGGCAGAGCCTGGCAAGCTACCCGTGTCGTATTTGATATGCCAAATACCAGTATCAGTTATAGACCTTATTCCCATGACCTGATGGAATGGTTTGGGGCTCTTTATGTCCCTGGAGCAAGCAGGTACCCTTTGGCTCTACTTGCATAAGACAGGACATATGGAGATGTTACTGGTGCCCGCTCAAGCAAATTGATGATGAACGGGAAGACAGACAAGACAGTGAGATAGTACTTTTATGTTTATTTTATTTTTATAAACTTATTAGATAAATATAATGGACATAAATTTTGTAAAGCCCATGAAAAGGCATATTTTCCTTTTATGTATTTACCTTCCTCTACTTTGGATTTTGGAACTTTTTACATTAGCATATACAGTACTTCATGCACTAATGTTATAAACATATGCAGGTGCTTCTCAAATTAAATACTCAGGAAAGATAAAGGTGCCTCAGAATTCCAACTTAGAACAAAATTAAACCCAAAATTCCAGAAGGCCAATAACCCTTCACAGTGGAGATAACTTACATTTTCAAAACAAAATGACTTTCTTTATTTAAAAGATTACTCAATGTTGCACATTTCTCAGTTTTTTCAACATTTACAAAGAAAGTTCACCCTTTTCTTTAAACCAGAATGAGAAAATGCATATTTTCCTGGAATCAGATTACAGCAGTGTTTTATTCTAAATTCAAATTTAAAAACTAAGCTGATAAAAATATGTATGAACAATTACCTGAAAGAAGTTTTATTTTCTCACCTATCCCTATATAGGATTTCTTGTCTATCTTGGAATGTAAAATCCTAAATAAGTCCAGTGAAGAAATAAACTCTTGGTCACACAAGTTTGGCAAATGCAGCATGTTATACACCCTTGTAGAGATTCAGAATACACAACGCTATATTAAGAACTCCAGGAATTCATGAACCGAAAACAAGTCACACCCCACCAAATTCATTAATGTAAATGTTTATATACCAATTTGTAAAGAATCACTTTGCAAATTCCAAGTTACATCCCGGGAAAGACAGCCCCAAAACTGCACAATCCTTGTGAAGTTATCTATACTTCTGCTATTCTGCAGAATAATTTTTTCTGTGACTGACTAAAATATTTCTTTATAAAATCACTTTAGAGATTGTCTTGTCACTTGTATCACTCTTCTTCCTGTTCATCGATTTGCTCAACCGGGCACCAGTAAAATCTCCATTCGTTGGGAATGATGTCCATTATTGATACTGTTTTTGGCATACCAAATACAGCATGGGTAACTTGTCGTGGCTCTGGGTTCATCCCAGGGGACCCAGTCTTTTTCTATTTTTCTACGTCAGATCATCAACAATCCAGGGCCCACAGGGCAGAGCCCTGGGTGTAGACATGCCTGTCTCCTGTCTGCCACCTGCTGATGCAGCTGGGCATCACAGCACACCTGCAACACCTTGAGGTGTTAAGTCTCCCTTTAGAGCTATAAACTTTAAAACATGTTATTGTAACTAACTTACACAGAAGTCAAGAATGAGGTCATGGACAATGAAAATCCTTCCAATTTGCCAGTTCTAAAGCAATTAGACAACTTTGGAGGATAACACATCTTCCTATATAAAGAATTCCCTAAAAATAAGGATCAAAAGCTCAGTCACAACATTTAAGCAGTATCTTCAGAATTCTATCTGAACAGATTCTGATTGTGGCAGAGAATAAAAGACCCATCTTAATATGTTACATATAGATAATCCCTCCCAACCCTCAATTTGCTTTTAGTGAATCTATAGTTTGAAAAAAAGTACTTTTTATCCCTGGCCCGCCATCCCAGCAGAGCCTCGCAAGAAGGAAGAGAAAGCATCACCCTATGAGGGCAGTCATCTTCAATATCCGGACTCAACAGCTCGTCAGAGCTCCACCCAAGAGAAGAGCTGATAACAAGCTCTTCTGCTTGTGATCACCCTACAGCAGTGTATTTCAAGCCCAGGTATGTCTGATCAAGAGACTCAGATACACATGAGGAAGAGGTGCTACTGGCTCTCCCTGTGCCCAGCTGATCATGAGGTGCCCATGAGGAAAGGCAGGTTCTAGCCCTGGCCTGCCATCCCAGCAGAGCCTCGCAAGAAGCCAGAGGAACCTCCAACCATCACGGCTGCCACTTTCCACATCTGGATTCCACAGCTCATCAGAGCTCCACCCAGCAGAAAAGCTGATCATTCCCCAGTTCATCTAAATGCATGAGATGAGAGGCTACTACAAGAATATCCAACCTGCACAACTGAGCCTGGAAAGCTACCCGTGTCATATTTGATATGCCAAAACCCAAAAACAATTATAGACCTAATTCCCATGACCTGAAGAAATGGTTTGAGGGTCTTCATGTTCCTGGAACGTGCAGATGCCCTTGGGCTACACTAGAATCTGACAGGATGTATGGAGATGTTACTGGTGCCTGCTGGAGCAAATTGATGAGCAATAGGAAGACAAGTGATAAAAGTGATAGTTGGAATAAGAATCCAGTTAGACTCCAGCTCTATGGGGTGAATACCCTGACTAAAATATCTGTTTAGCAAATGCATATGCCCACTTGCTCGTGTGGGTGTGGTGGGGGGGCACATCTACATACATACACAAGGAATTTAAGGAAAGTGACAATTTGAAGAAAAATGTGCTTTGATATTTACTTACTGTTGAATGTAAAGCATCACTAAATATTACTACTGTTATGAATAAGCAGAATTCTGATTTCCATGCAGAGAGTGTCGAAAATGTAACCCAAAAGGGATCCTATGAGATAAGTACTGCTGTTCCCAGTCATGATGAGAAAATGAACTTAAGGGAGCAGTTTGCCTAACATCGCATATAGAACACATTTTAGAGCTTTGATTCAGACCCAAACACAGTTGAATCAGCACTCAAATTTCCCAGCTTTACTCCTCCTCCTGCTGGTTGTTAATGTTCAGGGATTACTGCTGGTTCTGTACTCAGGATTTACTCCTGGAAGCGCTCAGGGGACCTGAGGATCAAAGCTAGTTCAGCCACAAGTACGGCAAGCACCCTTTCTTCAGTACTATATCTTTGACCCCATATCACTTTCTCAACTATAAGCCAAAGGGAACAAATCTCAGTGTCTTTTCTGCCATGGATTTTATTCAAAACATATTTTAATGATATTCTTTTAACATTTTATTCACTAAGTTTTATAAAATTGATTTTTCTATCATCTGAGTACCCAAATAACTATACCCATGTGTTGGGGGCTGTTTGGAGTCCCTAATAGTTTCCAAGTCCATTGGTTCCCTGGTCCCACTTGGGGTCAATGACCATCCCCTCAGGATGATAAACAAAGAGCCACAAGTCCTGTTTAGGGGATTCAAATCTTTAGTTCTTCCAACTTCACACTCACTGCTATGCACACCCTGCCAAACCACACCATCCAATGGACTCATTCACTGAATGCCTCACACACATATGCACTGACCATGTGTGCTGATTTCCCAAACTACAAAAGCTAAAAACCTCTGCAGAGGCTGAGGTCAGGGCATAATCGAAGTTCAAAATCTTCTGGCCTTTCTTACCAGTGCAAATCCCCAGGGTCACCACACCCCTGTGGCTCAAACATTAAGACATTACTAATGTAGAGCCCTGGTCTTCTCCCAGGCTAATAAAGAATCATTTCAATATTTTATCTATTTTTTTTTAAATAAACATACAATGCTCAGGGGTTTCTCCTGGCTCTGCACTCAGGAATTACTCCTGGCGGTGCTCGGGGAACATAAGGGATGCTGGGGATCGAACCTGGGCTGGCATGGACCAGCAGCGTGCAAGGCAAACGCCCTACCCACTGGACTATCGTTCTGGCCCAGTGTTTTATTTTTAAAGTTAAATAGCCTATCCTGGGACTTAGGGTTGTGTTTTCCCCACACACCACAACCTGGCCATGCTCAGGGGCTGCTTCTGGCTCAGGGGTCACTCCTTGTGCTCAGGTGGAACATATGCAAGGCTAGAATCAAACCTCCCTGCCCCTTCATGCAAGACGAGTGCCTTAACTCTGTACTGTCTCTCCAGCCCCTAATGAGATTTAAATGGGACGATGCATGTAAAGTGCTTGGAATGAGCCTTTGGACTGTAGTAGCACCATGCGGAGGTTATTCACAGAAGCTGCTGCTAAGAGGATCTGTCGCGAGAAATCAGCCTTGAGCCTTGTCTTCCCCTGGGAATGGTCCCCGGACTTACTGAATGGATTTCACTGACCGATTAAAGTTATTAAAGACTGAGTGTTTTGCAGTTTTGGTTGGTTTTGGGGTACATCTGGGGCCTCCTGGCTCTATGCTTAGCATCACTCCTCAGGCTGAACCCAGGCCAGCACATGATCAGCACCTTGGTTCCCACTGTACAGTCTTTTTAGTAGTCAACATGATCATATAATATCATAGTCTTTTGAAATTTTTATTCTAACTCAAATTTCTTGGGGGGTTGGGGGGACTGCTATCAAATAGCTATTCCGCAGCCAGTCCCTTCAAGCAAAGGAAGATCTAAGAAAGTCTTGGAATCAGTATTTCGGTGACACCTCCCGCAGGACACCTGGCCACTGCTGGCCACTGCTGGGCGCAGCTCGGGCAGCTGGCGGGCGGGGCCAGCGGCCTGGGCACCCCCACGTTGTCTTTATTACTGGAGTTTATTGGGTGAGTAACCTAACCATCTATATCTTCTCCTTAGTACTTTGTGTAGGGGCTGGAGCAATGGTATAGAGGGTAGGGCATTTGTCTGGCATGCAGCTGACCCAGGCCCAATCCCCAGCATCTCATATGGTCCCCTGTCAGGCGAACGTGATAACCACTACACTACGGAAACCCTATCATATGGTCCCCTGAATATCACCAAGGTATGACCCAAAAGCAAAAGAAATAATAAAATATTTTGTATAATAAAGTCCCAGGTATGCTGATCCAGAGACTCACAGACATGGGGCAGAGTTGCTACTAGCTCTCCCTGTGCCTGCTGCTCACGAGGCGCCCGGGAGGGATGACAGTTTCTAGCCCTGGCCTGCCATCCCAGCAGAGCCTCACAATAAGCCAGACAACCCCCCACTCCATGAGGACCTCCATTTTCCACATCCGGTCTTCCTCCTCGTCAGAACTCCACCCAGCAGACCAGCCTATCACAGCCCAGCTCGGTTCATCAATAAATGCTGGATTTAGAGATGACTACAAGAGTATGCTACCTGCACTGCAAAGCCTGGCAAGCTACCAGTGTTGTATTTGATATGCCAAATACCAGTAACAATTATAGACCTCATTCCCATGACCTGATGAATGGTTTGAGGTTCTTTATGTTCCTAGAGCAAGCAGGTGCCCTTGGGCTCTACTTGCATGAGGCAGGATATATGGAGATGTTACTGGTGCCCACTAGAGCAATTTGATGATGAACAGGAAGACAGTGATACAGACAGTGAAGAGAGAGCCAGGAATAACAACTACACCCGAGATTAAATATATACGGTGCATTTTCATAGGAAGTGACATCAAATGATCCAAACTATATTCCCTAGCCAGATTGATCATCTGCATTCTCCTAGGGTTCTGTTGCCAAGGACAAACAGTCTTTCTCTGTTCCTCTATTCACAGCTATCAGAACAAAACTTACTTTGGCCTTGCTCTAATCTTTGGGTCAGGGTAGAACTTCTTCTAAAAGTAGTACTGTTTCATAGCTTGGGTGGCTCTCTTCCAGATACCATCCAGTCCCTTGTAGGGACTTATATAGAGGATATTAAAATCAATCCAAGGGCATCAAGGTACCAGTAAAAAATATGACAGACTGTACAGGAGCAATCAATTCAGAGTCAAGCTAACTCACAAATACATTTTCCGCCACTTTCCTTTTTGTGTTTATACAAGAACAAAATCTCTTATTCTAAATATATGCAAAAGGCTTATAGGAAGGAGAAAAGCAATCCCTCATCAGCACTGCAAAAATCCAGAGCTAAAAAGTAAGCAAGTGATCCAACACCCAAGGAGTGCTATTGGTTATACACAGAACTTCAAAGGTATTTGTGTGGTGGATTTATATGGATTCTTTCTGACATTTTAGTTTTATTTTCCCCTTGTGTCAATATTATTCTCATCATCTTTAAATAATTTGTTATTAATATGCTTTGATTGTGCAATACAAATATGACAAGGTAGGACCACATTGCAGCTCTCATTTCCTGTTCATTCCCTACCAGCCACAGACCTTTTCTCTCCAACTGCATCTTCATAAAACATGAATAAGCCAGAATTGAGTTCGAGTAATACACAGACTTTCTTCACTAAAGAACATTAATCCTAGCCTGTCTATTACCATACAATGCACCATTACATAAGAAAATTTACCTAGAGCCTGGTTTGGCATCAGCAGGTAAGTAGAAAATAGTTAATGTAAGTTACATTTAGAAGTCATTCCATTTAGCATGACTCAGGAAGGACCTTGAGACTGCAATCTAAAGATTGGAATAAGACTGAGTAAAGTGGTGGCCACTTTCCATTTATGTGAGCATTTTTCTCCAGAGAGTACTTTACAGTTGTTCTATTTACATCCCTTACATTTGTTTGTCCTGGTGTGCTATAAGACATCACAACCTTAGAAGCCATTAAGAGCAGTTTCCCAGAACACATTTTTTAAAGTGTGTTAAGAGATCTAGTCCAAACCTTGGGGGTAGGAGGACTTCCTGTCCTGTGAGTGTAGCATCTTCATTTCAAAGATGGTTGATCATGTGCAGAGCTGCTATGTTCCTTCTGGGTGGTAGAATCACAGATAACCTCATGGTCCATTAGTTTCAGTTATTGGAATAACTGAATCAAAGTAAGTGTTAGGGGTTGAGTACTTAACCAACTATTGTTAAAATACTAACAGATGTTTTATCCTTTACAAGAAAATGTATGTTTTTGCTTTATTTTGTGTTGGGGCTCGATGTTCCTATTGTAGGTGCACCATCAAAGTGCCAGAATTCAGTCACCAGAGTCCATTGAACCACCATTCTCTTTCCACGTGATTCCCCCTCCCGTTGCTTTTGGTAACCAAAGTTATATGGTCAACTTCAGTATTTCTTTTCAGAGTATTTTGTCTGTTGCCTGCCTTGGTGGTTCCTTATAACCACATAGGAATGGGATCATTGTATTATGAGTAAGATCACCTTGTATTTGTCTTTCTCCTTTTGGCTTATTTTGCTTAGAATGAAAATATACTCCAATGTCATTCATGTTGTAGGAAAAAGGCCATAATTCATCTTACATTATTGTTAAATGTTTTCATTTTGTGTAAATCCATGTACATATCATAATCAATACAAACATATAACTCATCGTTATTAACTCATTTCTTGTTTAACTGTATTGTTTTTAGTTCTTGGCTATTATAAGTAGAGCTGCAGTAACATATATTTGTGTGCTTTTGTATTATTTTTCTGAGGTCTCAATTGTATTTTGAATACCTCCCTCTTTAGAAAAAAATATTCAGCATCACCTAGTAATCTACCTTCTTTAAGCAAACAAACATATGTAACCCACATTAATACCCATGGTTACTACAGCACCCCTCACCCCCAAACAAAATAATTCCTGTGCTCTCTGAGGGAAGGGATCACCCACTTTGAGAAAGCCTTCCTTAGAAAGAGAAGTGGAGCTTGGAGGGTCTCTCCTGATAGGTCTGCTGAAAGTCAAATGGATGCTCCTTTGTACAAAATTTCCATCTTTGATCTTGCTGCTTGAAGAATTGTGTCTCAGGCTGGGGGGAGGTGGGAGGGAATGTGGGGATTGGTGATGGGAATGCAGCACTGGTAGAGAAACAGGTTCTGGAATACTGTATGATTGAGACCCAATTATGATCTTCTTTGTGTTTGTGTACCTCATGTGGTATAATAAAATAAAAAGAAATAGAAATGGGGGCCGGAGCGATAGCACAGTGGGTAGGGCATTTGCCTTGCACGCGCTGACCCAGGTTTGATTCCCAGCATCCCATATAGTCACCAAGCACTGACAGGAGTAATTCCTGAGTGAAGAGCCAAGAGTAACCCCTGAGCTTGCTGGGTGTGACACCCCCAAAAAATAGAAATGGATTTTCTGAATCCAATATTAATTTTTGAAGATTTTTGTGAAATATCTATAGTGCTTGCATAGATATTGAACCAATGTACAATTCAACCAATATGATTAAAGGTTCCTTTTTCTCCACATTCCCGACAATTTCTAGGTTTTACTATAAAGGCTGTACTCACTGGTATAAAGTGGTAAAAAGTGATACACAGTTCTCATAGTAAATTTATGTTTACTACATAGACTGTACTCACTAGTATAAAGTGATACGTAGGAAATTTGCATTTCCCTGCCACTGAGTGATCCAAGCATGTTTTCATCGTCCAAGAATGATGGCCATGTGACTTTTGGCCATCCCATATGTCATTTTTAGGGAAATGACACTTTTGCTCTACTCCCATTTGTTTTTGTTGTTGATTTTTGTGAGTTCTTTATATTGCTTGGGTATTAGCTCTTTGTCAGATGTATTATGGGCAAATATTCTCTCCCACTCTTTAGAATGTAATTTTGTTTTGTTTTAACAATAGTTCCTCTCACAGAATACAGGTTCTTAAATTTGATGTGATTCTGTTTATTTTTGTTTTTCTTGCCAATGAAGTCAAATCTATGAATAAAGAAACTCAATACCTTGAAGTGTTTCTTCTATATTTTCTTTTTATATACTTCGTGTATTAACTTCTAATGACTGGGTTTTTATTGCATTTTAAATTAATGTATTTGCTAGGTATGAGATAGTGATCCAAATTCATTCTTTTGTTGTGAATAATCAGTTTTCTAGCACCTTTGGTTGAAGAGGTTTTCCTTTTCCCACATACTGCTTTGATTCCATTATCATTGCTCTGAGTTGTGTTTGCCTGCTTTCATTACAAAATCAAACTCTTGATAAATATAGATTCAGAGTTCTGTTAAAGTTAAGGGCTACAAAGTTCTATCTCTTTCTCTTTATATACTCTTTCTCCTAATATATATTTATTATATATATATTTATTTTAATCTCTATTTCTTTTTACTTCCATCCCTCTCTTGGCTTTTAGGGAAATTTATTAATTTTACTACTGTTTATTCCATGCCCTTGAAGAACACATTGGTGTTTTGATAAATATTGTTTTGGATCTATATAATTTCAGTAGGATCATCCTTTTCATAATGTTAATTCTTCAATCGATGAAAAATTTTCTATTTTCTTATGTTCTTTATCTTTTAACAATGCCATATACTGTAATGTATAAACCTTTTTGTGTTATACTTATTCCTTAAGTACTTGTAATAAAATTATAAATTTTCTCATTTTTCTTGATCTTTTCCTCTTTTCATTCATTATGTGCATATATAATATAAGGTTTTTATAGATTAATTTTTTGTTGGCTGGAATTTTACTGCATTGTTTATTGTTTCAAATTGCTAGCGATGTCTAAAGCATTTTAAATATAAAGGCCAAGGCTGTGTTATATAATAATAGTAATAGTTTAACTATTTTTAGGTTGGAATACTTTTTATTTTCTTGCTTAATTTGCAGTGATTAGAATTTCCAAGCAATAATGAAGAATAGTTGTAATACTGAATCATCACTGGTGGCTTTTGATTGATTTTAGAGAAAAAGCATTACATATTTTACTGTTCAGTATGACAGCAGTGGGCTTGCTCAATGTTTACTGTGTTGAGACATACTTTTATATCACCTTATATTAACATCTGTAAAGTCAATAATTTGCTAAATTCACTAATAAGACCTTGCAATCTCTTGGCATATTGAATTAGTTTTCAAATTATGGCCAAAATATGTAAGACAGGGTGAAGGGGAAGCAATGTGGCACTATTTGGCAGAGTATAAGGTAAGTTCCTTTACTCTTTTTCTATGTGCAAATCTTAGGTACAAATTTGCATATATTGAAATATCCATGAATCCCTATTTAAGATGTAGAATCCTTTTAGTGTATTTTTTTATTTTGTTTGATAATATTTTGTTGCAAATATTTGAATGTGAACTAGTCAAGGATATTTCTTTTTTGCAATACCTCTGTCTGCTTGTACTGGCATCAAAGAAAAAAAAGAATTCCTATTTATTTATGGGAAGCTTGAAAGAACTAGTAATAAGTCCTATTTTAAGGCTTGATAGAAATTTGCAAAGCTTGGAAGAGCGTTACAAGGACTCATGCTTTGAACAGTTTTTCAGGGAGTTTACATAGTTCTATTGTACTTGACTCCTCACACCTGTGTCTTCATCCAGTGTCTGTGAGCTCCAATGTCTCCCTCATTATGACTGGTATTAAGAGAAAGACGAGGCTAGGGAAGTCTTTGTGAGCCTAGGCAATAGCTGAAGGGTCATAATCAAAGATTTCTAGACAGCAACAATTGATCCAGATTCGAATAGGACTGCCGGAGAAACAACTGTGAATATTTTTTTAGTGCCCTTTGGGAGTGTATCAGCAAAGTAATACCTTAGGTGCTGCCGAAGGGATTGCAATGATTAGTGCCTGGGTTCTGATCACTTTCACCAGAAGATAAGCAGGTTCAAATGGCACTGAGTGTTCCTCAGTCACTAGTACTTGGCAACTCCATGGCACTAGGTCATGGAGGTCATGACAGGGATGAGCAGTTCTGAATCAGGACTTTCCAGCAGAAGCTGTAACTTCTGGTAGAATAGTATGTACAGCACCCAGAGGATAAGCAACTGTGAGATCAACTTCAGTGTCCTCAGTGCTTGCTGGGAGGTTACCAGAGCCCCAGCGATCAGTTGACTTGTGCAGTTGTGTATATTTGAATGGTGTTTAGGAACCTGTGCTAGAGTGAGTTTGAGTGGCAGCTGCTCCTTGGTCCCAGCCGGTAGTAAAGCATAACCAGGGACTGCCAAGGAATAGAGCATTCCTGGTCATGGAACTGTTCAGGATCATTGCCGGCAATGGGGCCCCCTTGTTAGCTGACTATGTTCTGGGTGAACTGAAGCAGACTTTCTGCATAGAAGAGTAGGCTTGAAGATAGTAGTTAGTGTGTAATGACAGAACCAGCTTGTTTGTCTGCCAAGAGGAAGCATTCTTGATAGTCAGTTCTTAATTCCCAGATAGATTGGCTAATTTTTAGGGGGTATATATTCTCTATGACTTTCCCTCCGGATCTGTTACCATGGACAGTGAGAACTAACATTGTATCCATCAGATAAATTTCATACATTTTAAATATATTCTTATTGTAGCTTATTACCCTATGCATGTTGGGGAGGGGGGCAGAGGGAGAGCCTTGTCTTGGTGATCATAGTAATCTCTGTCATCAGTTAGTCTGAAAACTGTGGAAACTTACCTCCTGCTGTGGAAACTTTGAGAACTTTCCAAGCTGGTCTCTATGCATATGGATCCAAGTTTTAGTATTGATTTGCTGGTATTATATTAGGATAAAAACATATGTTCTCCTTTTTGATATTGATATCAACATCCCTAACAAAATTTTTTATATAATAAAGACTTGAAACACAATAAATTTTGGAAGTTTTAGGAATATTACTTTAGAAATTTCTATTTTAGGAATTTTATTTTAGAAATTTCAAATGACAAAGGAAACTAAAGGTTTCCTTTATTATGGGAAATTTTGAAATAGATACTGAAGAAAAACAAATGAACATACCAAAATATCCTGTGGGGCAGGGAAATGTGAATGGACTATTTCTAGATGTTGATTTAAATACACTCACTCTAGGTATGACCATATGTAAGTACAGATATCTTGATGCATAAACGTTTTTTGGTTTCAACATAGCCTGGCCAGAAGTCTGATTCCAAACTAATCTTTAACTACATGGTAGTTGCTATTTATTGTTTTCTAACTCCTGTTCCAGGAGGAACATTTTATATTCCTGCCACCTTGAATTCATACTTTTTTTTTTTTTTTGCTTTTTTTTTCATTGGGTCACTCCGGGCAATGCTCAGGTGTTTCTCCTGGCTCTGCACTCAGGAATTACTCCTGGCAGTGCTCGGGGGACCATATGGGATGCCGGTGATAGAACCCAGGCTGGCATAGGTCAGCTGCATGCAAGGCAAATGCCCTACCCGCTGGGCCATTTCTCCTGCCACCTTGAATTCATACTTGACCATGTCACTTCTTTCCTTGGTCAATGGAATATAAGGAAATTTCTATGAAACACCATGTGGAATTTTAAGAGCAGTGTGAAATTCAACAAGCAAGCTTTCTCTTTTTTTTTTTTTTTTTTTTTGCTTTTTTGGGTCACACCCGGCAATGCTCAGGGGTTTCTCCTGGCTCTGCACTCAGGAATTACTCCTGGTGGTGCCCGGGGGACCATATGGGACGCCGGGGATCGAACCTGGGCCGGCACAGGCCGGCGCGTGCAAGGCAAACGCCCTACCCGCTGGGCTATCGCTCCGGCCCCAAGCTTTCTCTTCAGTCTCCCATGACAATTACCTTGCCAGCCTACACTTCAAAAGAGTGGAAATGGCAATGCCTGAAAAACTTGCAGCTTACCGACTGTACTCACGTCCTGTGAGAAATATTTGTTGATTAAAACAAAAGCACATGGAGATTTTGTGATTTTAAACCACATCACAGTTTGTCTCAATCGTTACCTGATCTTGAGAGTAGTAATCAGCCTCAAATACCAAACCAAAGTTTGAGTTCTCACTTCTAAAGAAGAATAAAGTAATCCAAAGGAAAAAATAAATGATTTTCAGTCACCACTGATATAGATGGTTTTCTTTAAACTTAGGCATAGAGTAGGACCTTTGATATACTTCCCTTGAGACATATGTTCTGTAGCATTAAATATTGTTTTCATCAGTATGGTAATATCCTGTTATATACCACTATGATGCATGCCAAAAATCAATCATGTAAGTAGCAACAGTACCACATTATTTTGGGCTAACTGAAATTAGCAGATCTTATTCCACTGTGCATAGTTACCCTCCCCACTTCTCAACACGAGGAAAATATATGGTCTCTTGGTTTGTAAATGATATGGACAGAAAGTAGGAATGACTTCATTAAAACTGATGTTGTGTTATGATAAACTTTGAGATTTTATTAATTCAAATAGGAACATAATTCAATCCATGTTGAGTAGCCTTGATATATTTGTTTTTTCGTTTTCCACTACTCTCCATTCTCTTCACAGGCTACTTCAAAATTAAAATAATTAATTAAAAAGGCTCTTTAAATATTGATAGAATACCTTCTTACATGTAGTTTAAAGTTTTATACTTATATGAGTTTGATAATGCACTCTAATAAAATCCTATATATCTCATAACAAGTACTTATATGAAAAATTATGTAATAAGTACTATATGAAAATTATGTAATATAATCTAATTATATCTTCCATAACTGAAATAATTTAAAAATGATAGATACATGGGTCTGGAGAGACAGTTCATGGGCCAAACACTTGCCTTGAAACCAACCAATCTGGGTTCAGTCCCTGGTACCACATGATCCTCTGAGGCCTACCAAAAGTGATTCCTTAGCTTATATCCAGGAGTAAGTAAGCCCTGACTACTGCCAGGTGTGCCCTGCCAAATGAAGGACACACTAGTAAGAATATTATCACTCAAAATAAACTTTATTTTATACCTCAAATTTATTGATAGAATATATAGATATGTGGAAATTATATATATTTTCCTCAATCCAGCCCAGGTACGCTGGTCCAGAGACTCTCAGACATGGGGCAGAGCTGTTCCTT
The DNA here is from genome assembly GCA_021461705.1 of Cryptotis parvus. Lineage (NCBI taxonomy): Eukaryota > Metazoa > Chordata > Mammalia > Eulipotyphla > Soricidae > Cryptotis > Cryptotis parvus. The sequence goes on from JAJIBD010008238.1 coordinate 95,454, forward strand.
GCTCTCCCTGTGCCCAGCCTGTTCATGAGGCAGTCGGGATGCATGGTGGGTTCTAGACTTCGCCAACCACCCCAGCAGAGCCTCACAACAAGCCAGATGACCCCCACTCCACGGGCGCCGCCATTTTTCACATTTGGACTTCCCTCTCATCAGAACTCCACCCAGCAGACCAGCCCATCACAGCCCAGCCCAGCGGATCATCAATAAATGCTTTATTTGGAGGTGTTTAAAAGAGTTTGCCTCCCGCTTCGGCCAGCCTGGCAAGCTGCTCGTGTTTTATTTGATATGCAAAATTCCAGTAACAATTATATTAGGTCATTCCCATGGGGCGTATGTTAATGCATTAACATACGCCTCAGAGACCTGGGCCCTACGAAAGCAGGATGAGAATGCTATTCGGGTCTCCCAGAGAGGCATCGAAAGAGCTATGATTGGAATACCACGCTCTCACTCAAGTGAGTGAAGGAATCGGAGTTCTGACCTCCGTCGCTATTCCAGAATCAGGGACGCTGTCTCGTTTGCCAAGGCATCGAAAATCAGATGGGCTGGACATGTAATGCGATTTGGAGACAACCCGCTGGACTAGAGCCGTTACCGACTGGATCCCAAGGGATGTCAAAAGATCATGTGGCCGCCCACCTACAAGATGGTCAGACTTCCTTGTTAAGACCCTGAAGGAACGGTTTGAGGCTCTTCATATTCCTGAATCAACCAGATGCCATTGAGCTACATTGGCGTGATAGGGTCCAATGGAAATGTTACTGGCGCCCGCTCGAGCAAATCGATGAATAACGGGATTCAAGTGATCAAGTGAAGTGATCATTCCCATGGGAATGACCTAATATAATGGTTTGAGGCTCTTTATGTTCCTGTAGCAAGCCGATGCCCTTGGCTCTACTGGCATGAGACAGGACATATGGAGATATTACTGGTGCACGCTCTAGCAAATAGATGATGAATGGGAAGATCGTGATCGTGATATAGATATGTGTGTATATGATCTGTGTGCATATATATATACATATATATACTAATAAATGGGGAAATAATGATGTTTCAATAACTAATTTTGAGTAATTTAGCTAGGAATGCATTTCTGTAACCTAAACTAAAATTTTATCTTAGATGGAACCTTAGATAACTGAGAGCAACTGTTAATCACTTACAAATAAGAAAGTTGCCATTTCTACGGTTTCAAAAAATATTATTTTAATAAATTTTCCATGATATATTATGAAAAATATTTAATGGCATAAATGGAAGGGGGAAGATATTTTACTAATTAAATGTCTGTTTGGAGGGCATTCACATCCCCAATCATTGGAACACCTGTTATATGTTTGGAAGAGGTTCTGAGACCTCTTTGGACAACCATTTCCTTTTCAGAAAATAAATTTTACAGTGCATCCCCTGGAAAAAACTACTGTCTTGAATAAAGTAAACTGAAAGTATCCAAAATGAGACCCAAACTTATTACCCTAACCCCCCACTCTTGCCCTAGGAACAGAAGAAAGGTTTGGGAAATATTATCCTAAAGAATAAAATACTTCAGGGATAATGTTTACCAATAGCAGATAACATTCCTTCCCACAGAGAACCTATAAAATATGCAATAGGAGAAAAATATAAAGAGAGGACAGAAAGGGGAGAGAAAAAGGAAGAAGGGATAAGGGGGGGAAGAAGGAAAAAAAGACAGAAATGGGGGGGAAGAAGAAAGAATAAATATATACATTTAAATAACCCTGAATTTAATACATATTATTTGTGATAAGTGTTGGGTGATATTTTTTTGTTTGTTTTAGGGCCACACCTGACAGTGCTCAGGACTTACTCCTGACTGTTTTTTCAGGTATTGTTCTTAGTGTGTTCAGAGAACCATATGGGGTGCAGGGCATAAAACCCATGATGTTCATACGCAGATCAAACACCCTACTGGCTGTACTATATCTCAGACCCCGACTTGTGTAAGTGCTGTCAACTGAGCTAGCATAGCAGTCACCTGAAGCTGGATGGGTAGGAACTGAGGCATATTTTAATGTGGGCAACTGTAAAACATCTCAAAAGAGATAAATCAGAAGAATGAATATCTAAGTCCTGAGTTAGGAGAAAACTCTAATAAAATGATCAGGTTGGGCCATGAGGGACATTCTCTGAGTTAGAGAGTTCACGAGCCAAATTATGAAGGATTGTGTAGGCTATGAGAAGTGCAATTGTTATTCTATGCCTCATGGAGACATCGATATTTTAAGAAAATGTTAAACAAATGTTTCTCAAGTTGGAAGGATAATACACAGCATGTTAAGAATAACAAACACACACACACACAAGACCCCACAAACTGACACAAATGGGGAAGCTGGTATGATCAGTAAATTCAACTAGATTTCAACTAGATATTATATATATATATCTCAGACTCTCTAAGAGAGTCTATTATTTCAAAAGAATTTTCATGCTTACAAAAACAAATCCAAATAAGTTTAGGGGTTGAGTTTGCATTATTAAATTACTTATGAATAGAATTGCAGTCCATCTAGCAAGTAGAAAGATTATAAGATGCCATATAAAACCAAAGATTTTATAAGCATACATAGAATGGGATAACGTTATTAGACAAAGAAAATAAAGATATCAAAACACTCTTCTCTTGAACAAGGCTAGCAGAGTTTTACATTGATTACCCCAGTACAGACAAGAATGATTGATTTAATATCCCACTTGGAGGAGAGAGGAAGACTGCAGTTAATTTAGGTATTAAGTTTCTGTGGAACCCTACAGAAAAGACTCCATTTGGGACCTATTGTTTATTTTTACATTATTGCATACAAAATTGCTCTCTACCTCTTTCCTCTCTCCCCTCTACCTTCTAAGACTACAAATCTCTTCGAGCCCTTTGCTGGGTCTTCCCACCTCGTACTATGTACCTACCAAGATATGTACTACCAAGATAAGGGGAGGAGCGAGGTGCCAAATTATAAACTTAATTTTATTAACTCACTCTATCAAATCTCACATGCACAGGACCTGAGATCAAAGGGAAGTCAAAGAGGGAAAAGATACTACACTAGAGTCAAAGGAGCTACCTACAAATTCCAGAGCATCAATGACAGAGCAAGAGGGCAGTGGTAGTCTTTGAGGGATAAAACTAGAGAGAAACCCAAACCGACTTTGAAGGACAGAGGCAGGGAGAGATCCATGAAGATGAGGAACAGCAATTAAAGAGAACAGAGGCAGCATCATGAGGGCTGGGTCTGACACTTTAAAGGATCCAAAACTATCTCTTTAAAGATGTGTAATAAATAACTATACTTTCATAATAATATGGAGTTCTCTATGCAAATTTTTTATACAATGCTCCAGGGCTCATGTCCTCAGAAATAAAGCTAATTTTTCAGTGACATGCCCATCATAGCCTAATAATGCCCTTCAACAAGGGAGCCCTAAAAGTAACCCTAATACTCTTGAGTTCCTGAGTGTCCTCTTTAGATTCATCTGCTATTCTAACAACAAAAAAGCAGTGAGGCATATATTTTGCATGCATCTTCCATACACCAGTTATCTTTCTTACAAAATCAGACTGCTAAATATTAAATGGCTGTACACAAAAAAATACTTACAAAGCCTATCCCCCTTAGAATAATTATTTATACATCTCTGTATACACATAAAATTTCATGCTTTTTAGTCAGTAGTTTACATACAATTTATGGGTATTAGAATTTTTATTTGTAAGTATTTTGCATGTTTCTATAGTTTTGATATCATTTTATGTTAGTGTACCTTTAACAGGTTCATATATCATCGTTTAATTAAATCTTGCTTTAAAATAAGTATATTATACATACT